>MJUU01047798.1:41599-56868 GCA_002080025.1 Modiolus philippinarum | reverse complement strand
ATTCCCTTGATATTACAGTAAAGAATTGTCGATAAAAAAATGTAAACAATTTAATTGAAGATGATGAACATTAATTTTCTTTTTCCTGTTTCAGTGGAAAAAGGATAGTAAATCATAGGGAAGGATTTGTTTATTCTGATTAACAATATAAGGAAAATAATGAAAATATCTAAATCATGCCGAGATTTTAGTTGCTACCTTTTTATCGTTTCAATTCGCAAAAAATATTTTCATGATGATTTTGGCGACAGTATTGTATGGTCACTGTAAAGAATAACAAGAAATCTTTAATTTTCACTCTATTAAAACTCCGTACATAAACCCAAGAATTTCGTTACGTAAGCTGAATATTTTCAAACTTGATTCACAGCAGACTGGATTATCATTTACAGCAACATTATTCAATAACAATGAAAGATCATGAAAGGATATGGAGTAAGTGTACATGAGACAAAGTCTCTCGAATTACGTTCATCTTGAAGGAAGAAAGTCTTCATGTCATAATTAAAGCTTTTCATTCGTAGCTATGGACATTTTTACACAAATTTGACGCGTATCGATATTTCACGATTTTGCAAAATACAAACATTCTCTTGTTTTCCCGTCTCTTTTCATTCATTTTCAATATTCCAGAACAAAATGCAACGGTACTGTCACCTTCTGCAAGTTGAATTCACTTTTCTTAGGAAAAAGATGAAATAAAATGCAAATATCTTTTTGTAATAATACTCCCACAGCATTGGAATATATTGCACTTACCAATTTGGCGTTCACCGCACTGCACTTACCAAAATTTGAAGTAATGTCGAAAATAAACAGAACGCTAAACAGCCTTATGAAAAATAAATCTTTGACACGTTTTCCCATCAACAAGCACCAATTCTATACTACAAACGTAACATATAATGGGTTCGATGTATAGAAATCTGAAGATGAAGTTGGCGTGTTCAAAATTTTGACCTACCCTTCGTCGGTTTTCCTTCAATAGCTTTCTGAAAAGCGTTCAATACACGTATCGATTGTCAGATGGTAGGAGAGCCGAAACGCAATATTTACAGAATACAATGTGCAAATGCATAACGATAAGACCCTCTCAAGTACTGACCATTAGTTGCCGAAGCGGGGCGCGTCAGCCATCTTTGGTAGCACTTACCAAAATACACGCTGCACTTACCAATTCGATTGGACCCCCTGATTAGAGTCAGAAATTTTATAATCAGAATGAAAACTCTTGCCTTTTGTTTTGTAAAGCTTTGTCAATACAATAACATAAGCAAAAAATATCAATAATCCATGCAATAATTTTTGATTTTTACATGCCAAAATTGTGGCGGGAAATGGTTCTGTTTTGAGATTTTCTTCATCTTCCATCAGCCGCTTATATGCCTTGAATATATGAAAATATAATTGAAAATTGATAAAATTTTGAATATTTATACAGTTATAAACTATTTTACTCTGTTTGAGTGCATGGATAAAACCAAAGGACATCGAATGCATCTGAAAACTGAAGCTCATACTCCATTCAAATCTTTTTTTTTTTATAAGCTCTGATAAAAAGGTAAATTGGAATATAATAATAAAACACATTGTGTTATACACTTCCTTTTACTTATATATATATATACCAACAACTCCTAAAATCCGTTGGTTTTGACTGATCAACGGACCCAGTTCGTTACACTAGATTAAAAGAATTAATTGCAGAAAATAGTCAGTTTTACTTTTGAATAAAAATCATTAGATTTATTGAACATCTCTGTTTTTGGGTCTGTTTAACCTGGCGATCACGATGGGATGTTGTCTCCTTCACATTTACCCCATTTCCTTTCTTTTTCATAAAATTAGCCAAACATTTTTTTCGATTAATCTGACAGGTAGTGGAATTAGTCTATCGGGTAACCCATGTATCAATCACATGAATGAATTTAGTTTTGTGTAAATTTAAAATAGTAATTCGCCCCTATATATGTTTAATTTTGAAGTTATTGTACATTTTTTCTACATAGAGTTCGGTTGTACAATGTAGTTAGAAACGTTTTCCTTTTAAAACGGGAAACAATTTCAAAAAAAAAAAATCTTTGATGCTATTGCATTGTCAAACTGAATCTTGCTGCGAAGGACCAGCAACCAAAAAAAATCAAAACTGTAAAAGAAAATGAAAATAAGTTATTACTCAACTGAATTGTATGAAACACAATTTGCAAGGTTATTCCTTAAACACGTGTACAGCATAATAAAACACACTATTTATTATGCAAAATGAGTATTTTTGTATCTATGTTTACTTGTCTAAATTTGTGGTGCTTCTAGATTGCAATGTTTCATCATTTGTGATTTCTGCCTTTCAGCTTGAATTTTATATCAGATGTACTACTTATCACTGACAACATCTGAAATACTCTTAAAAAAAAATATCATTTACATGTTGCTTATATTGATTACAAAAAACTCAACTTCAATCAAAATGCAAGAGATTTGTCTAAAAAGACATGTATGCTCTTTATTTTTCTTATATATGGTGTACTTATGCATGAGATTAAATCTCATTTGTACACTTTGTTTATAACTGTTATCTAAATATTGAATTTTTAAAACCTTAGGTTTAGCTTTGTCATTCGGATTTCGTTAGGTTTTACGCATTGTAAACATTTTTTGATGAGGAATTAATTTCTGAAATTGCCATACAGCTCATTAAAATTGATTACAGTTGGAGTTAACATATGTGTTATGGTTTCATGTTCATTTACCCCATATTCTTTCGTAAAATATATAGCTTAATAAAAGGCACCTACAGGGAGACAAATTATTCATAGACTCAAAACAGATTTATGTGAGAAATAATTCGTCATTACGACAGTAATTTATTTATATATTATATTTTTATTTACATTTGGTCCGAAAATGTTTTTGAAGGTAGCAACGATTTTCTTGCAAATCGAAAGTAGTAGAGAACTGGGACATTAAAGTACATGTACATCTTAAAATTCAAAGGTAAAAAATAATCGATAACCTTTCTTCACAAATAAATTTGGAAACCTTTATAAATTGCTTTTGTCATTTACTGGAAAAAAATTTCAAAACGCAAAGGGCTTCTTTTGTTATTTTTGGATCGAAACTTTCCAAAAAGTTATCCCCCTTTGACGGTTTTCATTTGAAATGTTGTTTTTGACTAATAAATTTTGAATTGTTACAGGTCATAGAGTATACATATATTTAATATGACCAGTAAGAAAGAGCCACAAATCAATTTTTTTTTAATGGTTACTTTGACATAAGGATCTTGAATTGGAAAAAAAAATCTAAAACCGTTACAGGTAGATGATTTATTGTTATTTACACAATATTTGTGTGGGTAAGATCTACATGGGTACAAAATAATAGGTTCGCTGTAATTGTCCTAAGGACTAAAAGCTGATTTATTATGTACGATTTGGGGGCTTTCGATAAACACAAAACTGTAAAATTAAGCATGAAAAATATCTTAGAGAAATAAAACAAAAGAACATAAGAAAAGATCCGTCATTTGAGAAATTTTGTTAAAATCTAAGGACAATCTCCCTCTTGCATAGCTCTGTCCTTAGCTGATTTTGGCTTTCCTTTTTATGTTTATCAATGAATTACCATAACTTACTTCACCATATACTTTTCCATGTTTTCCAAGATTGGCAAGAGAAGTTTACCAAAAAAATTAATTTCTGGCGTTTCATGACCTCAAAACTTCAGGAACGATCGCATGGCAATCATCGTTGGATTTACAATACCAAAGATAAATGAAATTGTCTAAATGAATTCATCACTAAAAATTAACTCGAGATATTTCAATATAGAATCAAATAACTATTTTTCCTTACCCCATATTTACAGAATTTAAATATCCAAGGTAAATTGTACACAGTATTTCGGAAAAAAACCAAGACGTAAAAAACAAACATAAACGAATACTGTAAATTGCGGAAATATATCACTTCATTTATAATCAGATTTCTTTCAAACTGTTTTATGATGAATATTCTGATAACATTCGAACGAAATGAATTTCGAGGTAGTTAGGTCGTTTATTATTATTTTTTTACAATTTTTCGAAGCGTTGATTAATAAGGCGATCACGAGGATAACTTTGTCTGATGAGAAAGTCTTTATAATTTGCGCTAGATCTCGCGTAACGAATCAACTCCGTAAGCAGGAGAAGTTTGAATATAACTGTCCTGGTTTGGAAAATTGATTATTTTGAAATGAAAATCGCCCCTTTTGTCGTAAAGTTTAGTACCGAGATGACCATTTTCGTCAAATTCGAGATGTTAGTCCAAAAGATGTAGATCTTGTTGTTTCCTTCGTTTCCTTTATAGTTCTGGAGGATATATTGAAGGGATCCATTTCGCAAGTGATTTGTTATTGATGAAAAGAACATCATCAATGTATCTTTAAGTGAGATTGAAGGATTAAGCATCTTTTATTTCATGATCTGAGGAAATTCAAGAGCACAGTTCGTGCTCATTGGTATACCAACTTGCTGGAAATAGCACCTCGAAATAATAATGTGATAAATATATTATTAATAAGAAAAAACAGGCATATTGCACGCTTGTTTTCATTGTAGCATACTTTTCCCTTTGAATAAGTTTTTGAAAAAAATGTGGATTTTTAACCTACTACAACATATTTTTTTTTCAAATCGACAAAGGTTGTTTGAGTGATACCTTTGATTCCCGATTTTAGTTTACCATGAGGGAGCGTGGTATAGAGTGAGGAAAATCAAATCTTTTGAGATTGCAAACAAAGGATATAACAGTAAACACCTACAATGGCCAAAACAACAATAACATGCCACAATTCACAAGCAAACTGCACTAAAAACACTAATGAAGACAAGAGACAATCATAAATAACGATAGATACTTGGAATAGCCGGACTAGGTACCGGCTCTAGCAAAAGCAAGCAGTAGGGTTTAACCGGTTTATGGGTACCCAAATCTCCCCTTTATATGTCCCATAAATTGATGAATAAAACCCAATACAGGTAGACTACTAACTCTATGACCACCGTCTTGGAAAAGAAAATCATTTGACAAAACGTAAATTAGAAAGCTGGATGAAAGAGTGCTCGTTGCTTAATTGAGAGAATGTATTTGCGAAAATGAACGGGATTTTAGATTTTCCAATAAATCCTTCGAATATTTTTTTGTATTTTCATCTGATTTATGTCACTTCGATTAAATATTTTTTGGTCGAAAGTCAAAAACAATTTCCAGAAAATAGTGCTCAACGATAATTAATATTATCACCACAACTTGAGAAAAACATCTGAAAAATCAAAAACGTAATTCGAGACAAAAGAAGCTTGATTTCAATTATTGAAAGGGTATCGACTGCCTCATCTTCAAATTTAATTTCATATAGTACCATGCGTTTTCACATTGATCGTTGAAGTGTAGTCGAAAGTTCTGTGAAGACAACTGTAACACGTCTGGTGCTGGTAGTCAAGAGTACGGAAACCGGTATCCTAAATATAAGTGGAATGAGGATTTAAAAGCTGAATGTAAAGAGTTTTATTTAACTACAGGTTTAACGAATCATGCAGACTTATAAACTTTGACAGCCAAAACTCATTACACAATTCGTTATCCAATTTTACAAGTGTTTTAGAGAACATCATGTCTCCTTTTTGAAGAAATCAACTGTTAATTACGGTGTATGTAATTCAAGTTCGAGAAATGGTAACCACCATGAAGACAAGCCTTGGTTACGTGTCCGCTGTAAGGAACCTTACAAACATTACATATTTTCTTTAAACACATTCAATCGCTCAAAGACATATGTTAATCATGCCAATTTAGTCACCTCGAAAAGAGAATACAAGACCCTTGAACGTCGTTTAAAGCGTACATATTTAAAAAACGAAGGTAATTTACTTGACGTTATGAGACCTTCAAATCCTAAGTTATTTTATTCAAAGTTTAGAAAGAAGAGTACGTCTCATTATAGTATTCCAAGATGAAATCAAAGTTTTGAAATCCAATTACTGTAAATGCTTATTTAAACTGAGATGAATTTAAATGATTGAAAATGTCTCTGAAAGATTTTGGATATTAATGAAGAAAATGGCAATCCAGTAACATAAAACCCTTTTTTGAAATTATGGATTTCGTATTTTTGGGGTTCTATTGCTGCAGCGAGGAATTAATTTCCGAAATGGCCATGCAGCTCCTTAAAATTATTGCAATGGGAGTTAACATATGTGATATGGTTTCATGTTCATTTACTCCATATCCTTTCGTTAAATATTTTATACAGGAGTTTGTCTTTTAATGCAGTGTTGAGTTGGTAAAACAATTCCCCGTGTCAAAGATATGTGCTCTTTTTCTTAGATATGGTGTACTTGTACATGAGATAATATCTCATGTGTACTCTTTGTTCAATTACTATTATCTAAATTTATGTAAGGTGTAACTCCCTCCATCGTAGTTTTGTCCTTAGCTATATTTCATTTTACTGATTATTCGGATTTCGTTTGGTTTTATGCATTTTAAACATTTTTTTGAATTATTGATTTCCAATGTTTGTGTTCTAGTGCTGCTGATGAGGTATTAAGTTCCGGAATAGCTATACAGCTTATTAAAATTATTGCACTAAGAGTTAACATATGTGTTAACATATGGTATGGTCTCATGTTCATTTACTCCATATCCTTTCGTAAAATATCGTATTAAATATAATTTAGATAATAAGAATGTTTTTGTAATAACTAAATACCGAAGTTACTGTGAATTTAGTTTTCATCAAATTTAGAATCACTGTATTATGATGTTTGTAAATACAAATTACATGTAGATTGTATATTAATTCATCATTTACGCGGATTCAGAATGCTCATTACTCATGTACTGCATATATCCAACAATAATAATACAAAACAAAACTCATAAATGAAAAAAATGTACGAGTTTGCTTGGCGTGTCACATGTCTAAAATTGAAATCTAAGGATCACTTGTTTGCGCTAAAATAGTTATAAAATTGCAAAATCAAAAAGTCCAAGTAACCTTCTAAAACCGTTCATCCAAAATGCATGTTCAACTTCAGGCATATTATGACGCTGTAAATGAAAACGTAAAAAAATGTTAGTTCGATTTAATTTAGTAATTTACAAAAATGTCATTGTTTAATTTTAATTGAAAATATTCAAAGTGTTGTCAAGTGGTAAGTCCATTAGAATCTGTGCTTTGCTTTCATCAGTAAAAATACTGTTCTTTTGATTTACTCATTAGCTTTTATCTCCGCTATGACAGTAACTATTATCCCTACTATTCCTAAAACAATCGAGATGATCACATATGTTCTTGCCTTGTTACTTTGCTGATGAGCATATTCCATGTTTCCAGCGTCAGCTGCATTATTTGCCTGTTTAAATTTTGAAAAAAAAATATATATACAAAAACATATAAATATAAAAATTCAATATTGAAATGTAGCCTACCATGGAATCACATTCGCCCACATATTTAATTACATTTAATTTAATATACAGTATTCTTATATGACGGCCTTCAATGGCTTTTTATCTAAACGTCATAAACAAATGACGGATCATGCGATAACGTAATAGATAATTATAACATGGCTCCTGTAATTCGTCAACCAGTATAATACTCGATAACCATATATTTCGCACATGCGCCAATGGTATTGAAATAAGAGTAAAAGGGATGAAAAACATGAATGTTTTTAATTTTGTTCGTCTTAGTTTATGGAGAAAATAAAGATTAAGAACAATCTTTAACTAGAACATACCATTTAGACACGCAAATGTGTAATGTTTTGCTTTCGATTTGGATTTTGAACTTGCTTCTGTTTGAAAACGTCAGATTGTGTATTGTGACGTCATAGACACAGTCGGCAATGGCGGCGGGAAATCTGTCTTCTTTTAGGTAAACTGGTCCGCCATTCCACAATGCTACGCTCGTTAGGAACGGGTGACCGCCATTGTTACGTCGTGTTTCATTGGTCGAAAATGTTGATTGTTTTCATTTTTTCCGGGAAAATATTCACATAACGACCGTTGTTGATTAGTCTTTAGCAACGTCTCGTAAAATCACGGGGTAAGAATCTTGACCTCGGGATTTTTAGCCGTCACCTGTTGTTAGTGTAACACAACAGGAGCTCAGTTTATCTTTTAGGTCGCTTCAGAATGGAAAATTGCATTTTCTGTCATATAAGAATCAAAATAATTCATGGCAGGTATATGGTTATTATCATTTAACCATGTTCTGGGCCTTTATATTCGTAAATTTAACCCCTCGCTAACGCTTTGGGTTAAATTCGAATATAAAGGCCCATCCCATGGTTAAATTTCCAATAACCATATAGCTGCCATGACTTATTTCTTAATTTTACATCAGTTTTTGCAACGTCACAGACCACCTTTCGGCGTAAAATGGCGTTTCATCCAAGTATACTAGGACGAATTGACTTAATCCAAACCTTGTAAATGTCATATTAGTATCAAAATAATTAACAGCAGTCATATATTTATTGTGTCGACTGCTTTAACGCAGTGGCGACATACAAGGATCACTATCCGTCGTCTTGCATCCGCGTCGTCGTCCGCGCGTCACAAAAAATTGTGTCACATTTTTCGCAGGAACCACATATCCCAGCCCTCTAGAATTTGGCATTGAGTATCAGTAGGGGGACCTATACCCTGTACGAGTTTTGGATCTATCGCATGGCCACTTCCTGTTTGACGGAACTTATCATCTTTTTCACTTCTTGAAAAAATTCAGTCGCATTTTTCTGAGGAACTACATATTCCAGCCTTCTGCAATTTTGCATGGAATATCAGTATGGGGACCTTTACCGTGTAAGAGATTTTGGATATATGGGATGATCACTTCCTGTTTGACGGAACTTAGCATGTTTTTGACTTCTTGAAAAATTCTGTCACATTTTTTCTCAGGAACCACATATACCATCCTTTTGCAATTCAACATGTAGTATCAGTACGGAGACCTATACCGTGTAAGAGTTCTTGTATGCCCACTTCCTGTTTGACGGGGAACTTAGCATGTTTTTCACTTGTTGAAAATTTTTGCCACATTTTTTTTGAGGAACCACAAATCCCATCCATCTGCATTTTGGCATACAATAACAGTATGGGGACTTTACTTGTAAGAGAGTTTGGGCACTCACTCATGTCCACTAGTTAGCATGTTTTTCACTTCTTGAAAATTTCTGTCACATTTTCAAATTTTTCTTGTAAATTTTGTTAAACCTAACGAGTATATCCCTCATGCAAAGCTCTGTCCTTAGCTCATTTTGGCTTTACATTCAGATCATATTGGTTATTTGTTCTCTATCAGTTTTTATACATCTTCGAGTTTATGGTCTTCCAAACGTTTTGATTTCATCTGCATTGAAGGGACATAAATTGTCGAAATGCGCATATGCAGAAACAAAATTCACAGTAACTTCGGTATTTAGTTATTTCCTCAGCAAGCACATATCCCAGCATTCTACATTTTAGTATGGAGTATCAGTATAGGGACCTATACGGTGTAAGAGAGTTTTGGATCGATTGCATGCCCACTTCCTGTTTGACAGAGAAAGGTTTTGATCTATTGCATGCCCACTTCCTGTTTGACGGAACTTAGGATGTTTTTGATTTCATGACAATTTCTGTCATATTTTTACCAGGAACCACATATCTAAGCTTACTGCAATTTAATATGGAGTATCAGTACAGAGACCTATACCGTGTAAGAGAGTTTGGGATCTCTGACATGCCCATTTCCTTTTTGACTGAACTAAATATTTTACGAAAGAATATGGAGTAAATGAACATGAGACCATAACCTTTATGAATCCTCGGTTAATATCACATTTTCTTTGAAATATAGAATAAAACAATACCTGTCTTTTGTTTCGGTAAATGTGTGAGTTATTGACTTTTGAAAAGAAGTGATATTCACTTCGCCCTTTGGGCTCAGTGAATATCACTTCGGCTCAGTGAATATCACTTCTTTTCAAAAGTCAATAACTCATCACATTTACCTCAACAAAAGAAGTAATTGTATAATGTTACTTACATTATTGGCAGCAACTATAGCACAAATTCCGGTTGGCCAGAAACACAATAGACATGCAAAAATAGCTGGTACCATATAATTAGTTGGTCTCGGTTTATCAAGTAGAACAGTACGATCTCCTTGTGGTGCATCCTAGATTTAGTTCCAAAAAAATCATGTAAAATGATAAATAAATAAATAAATAAATAAATAAATAGATAAACAAACAAACAAACAAACAAACAAACAGTACCATATAATTATGACCACTTTTATGGAATCATACATAAGTACAGGGATTCATCTAAGGTTCAAATCAAATATATATACTTGTTTAATTTGGAAGTTATTGTACATTTTTTCAGGCAATGAAAAATTTTTCTTGGTCCGAAAATGTCCTTTAAAAATGTTCTGATTATTAAACAATGATTATTTCGCAAACAAGAAGCAGCAGACAACTAGAACAGTCATCATTACCCGACATTAAGTACAGACAACTAGAACAGTCATCATTACCCGACATTAAGTACAGACAACTAGAACAGTCATCATTACCCGACATTAATACAGACAACTAGAACAGTCATCATTACCCGACATTAAGTACAGACAACTAGAACAGTCATCATTACCCGACATTAAGTACAGACAACTAGAACAGTCATCATTACCCGACATTAAGTACATATATAGCAATGCAATGGTCAAATGTTATCGGTGACGTTAAACTTTCTCCACACAAAGCACATATACTCGGAAAATCTTTATAGATTTCCACTGCTGGTGGACCAGAGGTCCCCGAGGGTGTTCACAAGCCTTATAGCCAGACTTGTCTGTCATGAAAATTTTACCTTGCTTGTTATAGAAATTTACTGCTTCTATCAAAATTTTAACCACTTAAATTACTGAGGCTTCATTCCGAGTATGGCACTCGGTAGATGTCTTTGGTACAAGATTTTTCTTCCTATTTCGATCCTTTTGGAAATGAGTACTTCTTTTAAAACTACTTTTGGATTATGGATTTCCATTTTATTTGATTTTTATGCTGCTGATGAGAGGTTACTCTACAGCATAACGAAATTTTGAAATACTGTTTTTATGCAACTTCAGTATTTTTTGTATTCTTTACAAACGCATTACGCTAAGTGTTACAATTGTTATTTTGTGGTTGAAGTTCTCCATTGACCCTCAAAACGTTTTTGCCGTTGACTTGTTTCGGACATGTTGTTTTTGGCTTTTATGTTAAATTATATGTGATAAAGTAGTCGATAAGGAAGAAACTTCTATCTGAGATAAAGGTCAAGGGTCAAAGAACATTGGTTAGTTTGACCTTTAAACTCTTTTGGCAACACATAGTTAACTGAATTTAATAAAGACAAAGTATGCCATCTTAAGATCTACATGTATCAAATGGGTCCAAAATAATTTGACCTAGATTATTTGCTTATGTACACATTTGGATCAATAATGTTAATATAAGCTTGAACTAATATCTAGACACAATGACATCAATTAGAACAGATCTATCATTTGCACAGGGAAGCACTTAGTAATTTTAGTAATTTCAACTTAATTTCTTTAAAAGTGGCCGCTATTTTATACCTTGCACGGTACCCGGTACGATTTGTAAAAACAAAAATAAAGCATGCGATATCAGACTCTTATATTATATTGTTGTAACTTAATATCGAAACAAAGTTCTTTTTGATTGTACATAAATATTTCATGGGTGCCATTACGTATTCATTGACAGTAACAACAAGATAGGGGCTGTGGAAAGATTGCTGGCTTACAAAAATGGCAAATTTTATTTTCTGTCAAATTTATTACATCTTATAAAAGAAATGGGTCCTTACATAAAATCTCGACATTTTCCACTTGCGTAAAAAAAGTCTGTTACCCTCCCCTCCCCCCATTTCGAGTCACGCCACTCGGCAAAAGCAGGATTTTGCACACTCGTTATCTTATTAGGCCATGGGCTGAAATCACTTTCCGTGCACCCCCCCCCCCCCCCCCNATTTCTTGTAGACAATTCAAGGTTGTTCCAATCTCTCACGGTAGAGGGTATATAGGAGGTTCTAGTTAATGAAAGTCGACAAAAGGGAATAATCAAATCATCACCGTTTCTTAAGGGATAATTGGCAATGCTTTGAACGGTCGGGGGGACAAGTTCACGTAAGTAATAAGGGGCATAGCCATTTTGAATGTTGTAAAATAGTTGGATTTTACGTTTATATCTACGTCGTTCCAATGGGCCACTCTCATAGTACACCACACAAAATTCTTGTATTTTAGTTTTATTCTTAATTTTATCTTTTAAGCTCCATAATTTTTATGTAGATAAGTTAGATGTACTGAATTTTGGTATCAAATTGAAGCTTATTTAATATACTTTACAATGAACACAAGTTTGGGCACATTACGCTATTTTTGTGATCTGGGGATGCAAAATATATACCCCTCCCCCTGCCAAAAATAGCGAAAATGACGACTTTTAAGCTTTCAATTCCTTTCAGATAAATAAATCTCATCATTTGATCTAGTTGTTATGCCTAATTTATCAGTTCTGATACAATGTTGAAAAATAAGATCATTAATGTCCTTAGAATTTTGATTTTTGGTAAAAATATTTTGAAAAATCGAAAATTTCGGAATTTTAGATATTTTCACAATTTCGTCTTTCTTACTTCTGGATCGTATAAATTTGAATATATATCTAATAATTGCCAATGCAATAATGATTAATGATATGTAAGCAACAAATTGCGTGAAAAATTTTTAGAGTCTGCCTTATTGTGGGATCAGAAATGCCAAAATTAGCACCTCTGCCCTTAAAATTAAGAGAAAATTTTAAATATTCAGGCTCTAAATGATAAAAAGATAATGTCTAATGCAAATCATTATATGTATTTCACTAAAGCTGACATGCAGAAGCCCATTTAAGTAGATTCAAACTTTTTAAAGGGTCTTTTTGTTTGCCCTTCTGCTCGAAATTTTATGAAAAATGGGAATTTTCAGTTTTTCAGAATTATTGCTAATTTGACTTAGAGATGTAAAAACTTCACGACTTTGGTATCTAACGTAAAAATGTTGATAAAATATTGTTTCACTGTATCTAAGCTATTAGAAAGTATGCTTTTGATCATTTTAGACTAACTAAACTCTCATAAATGGCAAACATATAACCCCCCAAAAAAATAAATTTCAACACAATTTATTTCATTTTATTCAGCGTGAAAAGCCTGAACATCGTATAAAGGTCCAATAATATAACATTTCAAACACAAAAATGCAAAGAGACTCCCATATATATAACAAATAAGATCATGAGCGTGGTTTATGGGCAGTTATACAACAATTAAACTTTGAATTTTGTAACATTCCGAAATCCTGAAAATTCCCATTTTTCACGAAAATCGCCTAAATATACAATTTTACCCATATTTTCTGCGTTACAATTGCATATTACAATATATCAAATGCATTTTTTAAAAGAAAGTAAAAATATTAGTATGTTTTGTTCATAGACATATTTTTTGCATTGATTTAGCATCATTTTCTTGGGGTAGGGGTAAGATTTTCGGTATTTAGAGTTACATTGAATACCCCTGTTTTTTCTACACATTGTTTTAAGATAACTTATATATCCCCAGGAACAATGAATTGGCATACCTGCAGATAAATCCTGTAGATTTGCCACATATAACTATTTAAAAGTGAATTTTGGACAAATCTAAAATGCTGAAAATTCCGATTTTTCATCAATTTTGTGCCAAATATTGAGTTTAATCTGAAAAGTGTGACTTAAAATGACAAATCATGATAAGATTAATGCAACATTTTTATATCCAATGCAGACTTTGCGGGTTTCGGTTATTTTTATGCGAATATAGACAAAAGAATGACTACTTTAGGGTGAATTTGTTGTAGTAGTGGTAAGATTTTAGGTATTTAGAGTCACATTAAACACTCTTTGCTTTTCTAAACAATGTTTTAAGACAACTTATGTATCGCACAGAACAATTAAATAGCATATCTGCCGACATATCCTCCAGATTTGACATATATTAAGACTAAACAGTGAACGTTGGACAAATTTGAAATACAGAAAACCCCCATTTTTCATCAATTTGGGGCAAAATATTGAGTTTAAGTCAACAAATGGCTGTTAAAATACCAAATCATGATATTGTTCATGCAACATTGTCATATATAACACATATTATTCGTGATCTGGTTATTTTTATGCGAACAAAGACATAAAATTGACCATTTTAGGGAAAATTTGTTGAAGTAGGGGTAAGATTTTCGGTATTCAGAGTCACATTAAACGTTCCTTGATTTTTTAAACACTGTTTCAAGACAACTAATTTATCCCTTAGAAAAATTAATTGGCATTTCTGCAGATGTATCCTCCAGACTTGCCATATATAACGGGTTAACAGTGAATTTTGACCAAATCTGAAATGTTGAAAATTCCCATTTTTCCTCAATTTTGGGTACAATGTTGAGTTTTAGTCAACAAATGGCTGTTAAGATATTAAATCGTAATGCAATTCATGCAATTATGTCATATTGAACACACATTTTGCGTGTTTGGGGTAATTGTATGCGATCATAGACAAAAATTGACAATTTTAGGGAAAATTTGTTGGGATAGGGGTAATATTTTCGGTATTCAGAGTCACATTAAACACTCCTTGTTTTTCTAAACAATGTTTTAAGACAACTAATGAATCACTTAGATCAATTAGATGGCAAATCTGCAGATATATCCTCCGGATTTGATATATTTATCGATTTTACAGTGGACTTTGGATAAATCTGAAATGTTGAAAATTCACATTTTTCATTAATATTGGGATAAATATTGAGTTTAAGTCGACAAATAGCTGTTAAGATAACAAATCATTAAGTAATTCATGCAACTTTGTCATATACAACACACATTTTGCGTGTTCATGCTATTTTTATGCGAACATAGAGAAAAAAAATTGACAATTTTAGGGAATATTTGTTGGGGTAGGGGTAAGATTTTCGGTATTCAGAGTAACAATTAACACTCCTTGTTTTTCTAAGCAATTTTTTAGACAACTTATATATCCCTAAGAACAATTAATTGGCATATCTGCAGATATATCCTCCAGATTTTGAATGTATAACGATTTAACAGTGAACTTTGGATAAATCTGAAAAGTAGAAAATAC
>MJUU01047798.1:30477-40715 GCA_002080025.1 Modiolus philippinarum | reverse complement strand
GGGGGGGGTGCACGGGGGGTTATTCCAGCCCATGGACTATATCTTTAATATGATTTCGTGCTAGAAACTATTTTTCTATTCCTGAACTCCACTTATATTTTGTCCTTTGTACATATAAATATTCATTTAAAATATTACACACCACAAGAAGATTATAGAAATAGAATGAAACGGATATTAAGAGAAAACACTAGTTAATTTGAAAAACAACGAGGAGTACTCACACTATCCTGATATTGACGGATTTCTTTGTTCTGTGGAACTGGTTGGTATTCAACAGGTTTACTGACTTAAAACAAATAAATTCTTTTAAGAAATATATCAAATCAAAAATAAAATATTTTTATGATTCTATTATAGAAACAAAATTCCCAAATATTGATGATAAAAGTAAATTGAATCTATATAAATCTCTAAAAATAGATTTTCCTCTGAAGAATATCTAAATACAAATAACTTTGGATTCAGAAAACTCATAACTAAACTCAGAATAAGTGATCATACTTTACTCATAGAAAAGGGGGGCATTTGAAAATACCTAGAAATGAAAGGCTGTGCCACAAATGTAAAGTAATAGAAGATGAACAACACTTCATATTGCATTGTGTGACCAATAATTGTCTCAGAATGTCATATTTCCAGTTTCAATGTTCGCAAAATNAGAACTGAGGACAGGGGACTCTTAATGTTTATTTACTTGTACATATCCGTATGATTATTGTTTGTTTGTTTTTTCTGTCATTTATTGTTAATATTGTTTATTACAAACTATATATAGTTTAAAGATAATAAAATTTGAATTTGGATTTGTATCCTTGTTGAGTCTGTTTGTAAGCTTGTGGAGGCACATGTTCCTGAGGACATTGCTGCTGGGTACTATCACGGGACATGTATGAAGGTTTGGGTCCTGGTCCTAAAAAAACCCAATGAATTATTTTTAAGGTATAGAAAATGTAAATCGTAAATTTCTTGATAACTAAATTTTATTACAGGAGAATTGATATTGTTACATTTACTTTGATTCAAATAGATAATTTTCAGCTACATTCTATATTCATAGATAAAGAAACAAAGTTTTGAAGGAGTGGCAACGCACATACTACTGGAACATTACTTACACACGGTGGAAGTACTTTTATTCGTTGACATCAATTTTCGTGATTTTCATAAATATCACCATTTAATTGGTACTTCAATTCGTGTTTTTGAATTCTTTGCATTAAATCTTTGGGGAAAAATCAGTGCATTTCACCAGTCGGGAACGTAACTTCGTGGTTTGAGCGAACTACGAAATCCCACGAACAAAAGTAGTTTTATAGTATTATATCTCTGATTCTAATGTAGTTTGTCATTAATCCTGTTATCTGATTGGTTAATACTATAATTTTCAAGGTATAAATTTCACGGTTGACATTCCTGCAATTGACACGATTCCTACGCGTTTAGTCATGAAATAAAATGGAGGCAATACATATCGCTTCAACTTCTGTGTTTGATTGTAAACGTTCGGCCCATGGTGAGACAGAGATATTTAAGAAGCAGATTTCGATGAGCATCGTGTAGACGATAGCACCCATGCTACAAACAAAAATTTTCTGTCCAGAAAAAAAACATACCCCCCTTTCAGGTTAAATGGTCGGTCCCTTAGCCTTGAAACTCCAGAATATGTTGTTCAAATAAAATGATTGTGATTATTATTAAATATCCGTACAATGATCCATTTGATTGGCTGTGCCTTCGAATGTCCTATGGAACATAGAAAATTGTATTTCACATGAATCGCGAAACGTGTTGCCATCTCCGAGTCCGAATGTACTTGTCAAGTGATGGATTATCACATGTTTGACAAGTAACTAACCGTCTGCTAGTTTAAGCAGAAAACAACTTATATGTCAATGTTACGCTACCATATTTCCAATCCGGTAATCCTAAATAAATAAATAATATCTATGGAAGCCCATAGGGGACCTATATAGAACAAAAATAAAAAATATATATATCGTTATCTCGATATAAATAAATCGTTGTCTCGAATTATTTATATCGTTATAACGATATATTTATATCGTTATCTCGATAAATTGTTATTTCGTTATCTCGATATAATTATTTCGTTATTTCGATATAATTATTTCGTTATCTCGATATAAATTTATCGTTATCTCGTAAAAATTATATCGTTATAACCATGTAATTATTTTTGTATTTTCAAGAAAAATTACGATTGTATGGAAAAGTATTCGCGTTACGCTTGATTTTTTTAAACAGGATTTTTAATGTAGAATGGATAACAGATAAACACCTTCAATGACCGAAAACCGCAATCAGTCACAATACACCAGGGAACCGCACAAGAAAAACAATAAAATGACAAAAGACAAACATGCATAACGATAGGAACTCGGGATAGCCGGACTTGGTACACGTACTGAAGGTGAACAGAATATCTCACCACTTTGTATCTCGGGGTTTAGAATTGAGATGACGCAGGTTTTTGTCTTTAATATTTATCATATTATTAATTCGTTCATTAGGATTTTTTATTGAAACAAAAACTGGTCAGATTATGTCCGTCTGTGGTAATGAAGAACAACAATAAAAACATGTTCCATTATTTGGTTTTACCATGATGTATTGTAGAGACTTTGACTCGTGTTCGTTTACTTCACATTATGTCATTATTTATTTTTGTAATATGACTCAACATTTCGTCTTGTGGTGGGGATAAAAATATTCCTTTTGGCTGATGACCATCTTTGATATGATGAGAATCTGCCGGATATTATCTCAAGTTAAGACAAGCCAAGGACTATTGATTTCAATTTTGGCGAATTGGCAAAGACGTTTCAGAGTAGAAGATCTTTGAATGAATATACTAGGAGGGTCGAATGACATATTATGTTGTCCGTTGTCATCCATCTTGTATTGCATGCAGATAAGATAAATACTTTTTTGAAAGGGAACAACGAAAGGAATATTTTGACCAATTTGATTGTAATTGGTCCTTCGGATACAATGTTNCGGCTTAGGAGTCTGGTTGGTCGATTAAGAGTCGAGCATACGTCGTACGTGAATCGTTAAGAGATCGAAAATGGCCGAGTGTTGGTCGTGTTCAATCGGGTAAATGTCGAATGGACGTCGTGAGTTAGCTCGATCAATGGATTTTATGACGTTGATCGGTATAAAACAGCATGTTCGACTTGATCAAGTTGATCTGATCTGCATTGTAAACCTAGCATTAGCTGACAATTAACTATCATATAAATCAATTCATCATGTTTAACTAAATTAAAATTCGAATGTAACGCGAATAGGTTTTCATACAATTGTAATTTCTCTTGAAAT
Organism: Modiolus philippinarum; assembly: GCA_002080025.1. Lineage (NCBI taxonomy): Eukaryota > Metazoa > Mollusca > Bivalvia > Mytilida > Modiolidae > Modiolus > Modiolus philippinarum. The sequence goes on along the minus strand of MJUU01047798.1, from coordinate 37,370 downwards.
ATATCACAATAAAAATATCGTTATAACCATATATTTTTTCGTTATAACGATATATTTATATCGAGATAACGAAATAATTATATCGATATAACGAAATAAATATATCGAGATAACGATATCAATATTATATCGTGATAACGATATAGTTATATCGAGATAACGATTTTTTTATATTAAGATAACGATATAATTATATCGATATAACGATATATATATCGAGATAACGATATAATTTTTTTTAATTTATGTTCTTTAGAGGTCCTCTATGGGCTTCCGTAAATATCCTTTAAGGTAGCAAGACACAGTTTCGTAATTTTTGCGAGTAGGCTTTTCCAAGATGATTACATCATTTATGGGATTCTCTGCTATTTTAAGGTCCTAACATTGAAAATGTCCACCTTTTTTTATTTATGTTTAGAGCTGGACTTGATAATAAAATTAATAGAACTTAATTTCAAGTTTTATTTTGTATCAACTATTTGCAGGGAGACAATTGGATGAACACTGTAGTTTGCAATGTGCTAAATTTTGAACTCGGCTTTTAGACAAAATAGCAGCTTTCGGAGCCGGTGACTGTACCCTAAAACCCTACTTAAAAGAAAGAAGAAATCATGTTCTTAGCAATGAATTTAATTTCAATGGTAATTTCTGCACCAGTATTACTGAAATTTTTGGCTCGACATGGCCCGATTTGATGCAATTTTCAGTGAAATTTACCATTTTGTCCACATTTGTAATAATCTCAGTTTGCATGTACCATTGTCAAATGTATTAATATTTTGAAATATCACGAAACTTGAGTTGATACACAGATGTCCATATATAGTTTTATGCATATCATATAAAGGAGGGGGGTAGTTTTTATTGACTTGGTCATTATGACGTCACACAAAATAACTGTGTTCTGCATCCTAAGAAACCTCGTTTGTCGGCGCCATATTGTCTTAGTAAAATGACACGAACTTTTGGTTTGAAAAAAAAAAAATTCATGCCAAATGATTTTTATTTGAATAAAATAAAATATTATATAACATAATGAAATCTACGGTTTTATGTCCAGAATAATTGAATAAAATAAATGATTTATTGTTTATTATAAAATGGCACTATATTCCAGGTGTATTAATATTGCAATTCATACTTCTGATGTTGATTTCAATAATAATTAATGTAATAAACATTTTAAATATACGCAACTACATTAAAATGGAGATAACTGTATTGTATTTGAAGATTTGGAGGCATCAGTTGGGGATTTGATGGTCGCAAATATCCGTTTATAAAATTATCAAAGTAGGTGACATTATGCAAGAAGATTCACCGAGAACATGTTGGAAACTCGCTAAAATTGATGAACTTTTAACAAGTAAAGATGGGAAGGTTCGTGCCGTGAAATTGCACACAAGTGCTGGGTACACAAACCGACCAATTTCACGACATATCCACTTGATATATATTCTACGCAACAACAGCAAATAATTTCTAACCCAAGAGATGCAAAAGTGACAGGAAAACAAAGAATTAGTGTATGGACTTTGTAAACAGAATTTAATAATACTGATAATGTTTCAATCATTCCTACATTTTAGCTGGGACTAATATATTGACGGGATTTGAAACTCTAGATAATCATCGAAAGGCGGTGTCGCGGCTAAAGTAATCAGCGATTATTTAACGGAACGGATATGTACTAATTACGGGCCTTACAGTTATCCCTCGATGTATTTCAAGAATTATTTTTTAGTGAAAACATGCTTAATTTCTTATGTTAACAGTATTAATTTTATCTATATATTTAAAACAACATCTAAAGATAATCAATATATACCCATTATATGTAAATCTTAAATAATTTTATTTAACAATTTTTACATTTTGTAATTTCTGCCTGGGACTAATATTAGTCCCAGATCTGCAGAAAAAATATTACAAATGAAAAAGAAAGTGTTATTGTTATTTTGTCTTTAACTTTAATTCAAGGTATTAAAAATATTCAAAACAAAGAATGCAATTATTGTATGTATGTTTATTTTGAACACGATCTGTAAGAATTAATCAAAATCTCATACATTTTAATCAAATTAATGATTGACTACTAATCATTTGGAATTAATAAAAATAATTTAACGAAAGTTTCAATGATCAAAGAACTAAATTGGTAGCAATTTCAAAACATGAAGAATTATTTTTCTCTGTTATTGATTTTTGATTGTTTTGTTTTTCTTGGAATTCCAAACCAAACTGTCGACGTTTTCTCATCAAAATGGTGACATATCGATTTGGTTACGAAGCCTGCAATATCACAATAAAACCTACCTCAAAGTACTTTGTGATATGAAAGTAAATACTTTCCATTGCAATTTCACATTTATTTATGATTTCTTCACAAAAGGTACGTAAATATATTGCCACCGTCGATCACTTCGTCAGGAAATGGCGATATATTAGTCCCAGATTTTAGTGATATGTGACTGTAATTTACAAAGAGTTATCAAAGAGATTTTTAATTTTTAAATAAAGACATTAATGTTTAAACGGTTTAACACGCGATTTGTTTGTAACTTTATTTTTGATTAACTTATTATTTCACTTTAATTTCGGCGCCCCCAGTGTCAAAGATAATAAACTTTCGTAAGTAACGTCGTCAACGTTACCGCCATTGTCACGTTGTAACGTATATATTATAAAAACAAGTGAAATTAAGCATTACACGATGGCACGTACAAGTTGTGTTTTTCACATGCTAATGTAAAAAGCGAAGTACTAAGCCACTATATCTAACATTTCGACAGTGTTAAACATCAACCATTAAATCAATATACATCTTTCCACAGGGTTGACATTGAACATTATGTATCTATTCTATCAATTGGTTTTGTAGCTGTTGTGCTGTTGTTTTCCCCTATAATTTGTTTGTATGTGGTAACGTTCTAATAGTATATATTTTTTTCAGTATACCAAGAATTCAGTCACTAAGTGACTTTATCACTAAGTGACTTTATCATTGATTTACTGAACCCCAGATTCGATCTTCAAAACAAAAATGGCGGCCATGTGAAAAATATCAACAAAAGCTGTGTAAAGATCACCAAGATAAATTTCTTTTATTATTGTCCAATTTTATTACTCAGTGGAGACGTTTCAATAAACCCAGGGCCAGTCAAATATCCCTGTGGAATATGCAGTAAGGCTGTAAGAAAAAATCAAAGAGGTATCATGTGTGAAGACTGTATACAATGGTTTCACATTAAATGTATAGACCTACCCTTATCGGAATATAATAGACTCTCAATGCCAACGGAGAGCTGGTTTTGTAACTCATGTACACTTCCAAATTTTACAAATTCTTTTTTCGATAACAGTCTGATTGAGGAGTCAATCACACCCAAGTACGATTATCTCCCCTCGATGTCTGAGGGAACATCCGGTGTAAACAACAACAAAAGTATATGTTTCAAAGAGCTGAGAGATGCTAGGAAATCACATCCAAGAAATTTTATAACAGCGTATTTGAATGTGAACAGTATTAGGTATAAGTTTGATGAGATCAAGGAATTACCAACAGATAGAATTGTAGATTTATTGTTTATAGCAGAGACAAAACTGGATGCAACATTCAACGACAATTTGTTTTCTGTCGATGGGTACAAATTACATCGTCGTGATAGAACATCAAATGGTGGAGGTATTTTATCAATTATATCACCAGACGTTCCATCTAGTAGAAAAGTAAACTTTGAATTTGACACACTAGAAAATATTTCTTATGAAATACATATTAATGATACAAAATGGTTATTTATGGGTAATTATAAACCACCTTCAGTAAATGATGTTGATTTTTCAGAAAAATTTTCCGAAAATATTGATAAAATTATTGTAAAATATGAGAACATTATTGTTTTTGGTGATATAAATTTTGACATGAAAAATGAAACCAAATGTCAACCTTTAAAAGATATCTGTGATATTTTTGATTTGGATCAATTGGTAAAAGAACCAACATGTTTTAAAAAAGACTGTAATCCATCTCTTGTAGATGTCATATTGACAAATAAAAGGTCACTCTGTTTTAACACTCTAAATGTACCAACTGGTGTGAGTGACTGCCATAATCTAATATCAGTAACTTTGAGTTTCAGAAAGTTACATCTGAGAAAGTGGAAAAAGTAATAAATAAGATAAATGTTAAAAAAGCAACTGGAGCGGATGGTATTCCCGCCAAAATAATAAAATCAAGTAAGTCTGTAATATCACCTCAGTTGTCAGCACTAATAAATATTACTGTTGACACAGGTGTATTTCAAGACAGACTTAAACAAGCACAAGTGACCCCATTATTTAAGAAAAATGACCCTTTATTAATATCAAATTACAGACCAGTCAGTGTCCTGCCCATTTTTTCCAAATTATATGAAAAAGTTATTGAAATACAGCTATATTTTTTTTTTGATTCCATTTTTAATCCTTACCTGTGTGCTTTTCGTCGCGGCCATGGATGTCAGACCACGTTACTCAGATTGTTAGAAGACTGGCGTGAAGCCCTAGATAAAAATTATTATGTTGCGGCAGTTCTTATGGATCTTTCAAAGGCTTTTGATTGTTTGCCTCATGAAATTTTATTAGATAAATTATCGGCTTACGGGGTTTCCCCACATTCTGTATCTTTATTAAAATCATATCTTTCTAACAGAGAACAACAAATAAAAGCAAATAATGTTCTGAGTGACTGGGCTGCCATCCAAAAGGGCGTACCTCAAGGTTCGATACTTGGTCCTCTCTTGTTTAACGTGTTTATAAACGACATTTTTTATTTTATTAAACGCAGTTCATTATATAATTATGCTGATGATAATACTTTATCATTCATAAGTCCGGATTTTGATATCCTAATTTCTACTTTGGAAGCCGAGTCTCAAGTGCTGATTGATTGGTTTAAAGAAAATAAAATGCAAGCAAATCCTGATAAATTCCAGGTATTGGCAGTAGGGAAAAAAACTTTCGAAAAAAACCCATCTATTGAAATTCAAAATAATATTCTATCATGTGAGGAAACTGTAAAATTACTGGGAATTGATATTGACTATCAGTTAAAATTTGATCAACATATAAGCAACTTGTGCCGAAAAGCCTCACAACAGCTGAACGTACTAAAAAGATTAGGTTCATATCTAACAAAGTTTAACAAATTAACTATTTTTCATACCTTCATTCTGAGTAATTTTAATTTCTGCCCTTTGGCATGGCATTTTTGTACTGAAAAAAATACTAAAAAACTTGAAAAAATACAAGAGCGAGCTTTACGTTTTGTTTTCAATGATTATTCATCCTCAGCAGAAATTCTGCTGCAAAGTGCAAAGTTTCCAACCCTACAGGTAAGGCGTGTAAGGACAATGGCACTTGAGACTTACAAAATTTTTAATAAATCAGCTCCAGTTTGTTTACGTAATTTATTGAATATTAAAAATTCTAAATATTCTTTTAGATATAGCAATATCCTGGATGTACCACAGGTAAGGACAACAACATACGGTAAGAAATCTTTTCGTTTTGCTGCAGCTTCCCTTTCCCTTACCAGACCACTTCAGGAGTGAACATAGCTTCGCACATTTTAGAAGCCTTGTTCAGTCCTGGACTGGTTCTGACTGGTTCTGAATGTCGTTGCTCTGCGTGTAGATAAAAATTTGTCTTGTGTTTTTTCCCAAATTTTGGAATTTTTTCTGACAGCCTTTAGTTTTAATTTTTTAGCATTATCAAATTTTGTAAATTATTTTTTAAAGTGTTGTGTCTTTCTCTTATTTTTATATCTTGTTAACTCTGGTAGATTTTATGCAAAAAAGTTGCATGCTGCATGTTCTGTTGATTTGTTGATGAACTTGTTTTATATATTCGGTTAAAAGCTCTTAAGAGCTTATGTTTTATGTTATTTTACATGCCGAATTGAAATAAAGTTTTACTTACTTACTTACTTACTTACTCCGTCTTACTGGTATTGGAGGCGATCGTTTCCGCCTTCAATTACACGAGAGTTCCTATCTCGTACGGATGTGACAAAATATCACAAATCACGTGGTACCATTTTCCTAATAGTTCTAAGTGAAAGCAACTTTACTTTCTTGTTGCTCTGCAATTTGAATAGAATCATACCTTTATCATTATAAAGTATTAACGGATAATATTTAGGAAAGATGCTTCCGAAAGCTTTTACCAAATTTATTGACTTTGATATCGGAATGTATATGATCATTACCGTTCTGTAGCTTTTGGTACCTATCAAAGATTCGTCGGTGGAAAATTTAGGCTTTAGTGTTAGATATCTCAAAACCCTTTCACTGCCACAGTATTCACAGGACTGAAACTTCTCAAACGCCAGGGCTGTTTCTCTTGTTATGTGGGTTGTTTTTTTTGATATTGTGACATCAACAATGAGGAGTCGTCAGAAACGTCATAAATGCAATGTGCTGGCAGTCAGTGCTCCTGTTTAAAAAAAAAGCGGGAAATTGGGGAAAAAAAGAAATCGGGAAGGGAAAGCAGGTATTCAAGGGGCACTTGCTTTTTTCGAATGAAGACGAAACTAACATATTCTTTAGCTTTCAATTTAATGACTATTTTACGAGTACAGATTTACGTATCATCTTTTTTCGTGGTATAATTGCAACAGTGTCAAAGGTACCGTCTATACGCCCATGCATACAACAAAAATAAACCGTTACATACATGTGCATTATTCGTGAACGTCCCGAATTTTTATGGCTTTGTTCCGATAAATATATTTTTGACTGGGCTTTTAGACATAAAACTTGTCCAGTTTTCTGATTATTTGTGTTGACAAAAGGAAATTTTCAAGTGAACAAAAAATATAATTATTTTTCAAAAATCGTAAGACTAATATT
>MJUU01047797.1:1244-12161 GCA_002080025.1 Modiolus philippinarum | reverse complement strand
CTCTAAATGATTTCCGGTGCCATGGAAATGGTAAAAAGGCGGGAAAATCAATGTGCTCAGAATTGAATTAAATTTTACAGGAAGGTTGCCCTACATGTGTAGAATTGGCTTCTGGTCTCCAAGACTTCAAGATGGCGACCGATGCCATGGAAATGGTAAAAAAGGCGAGAAAACCAAAATGATCAGAAATGGATGAAATTTTACAGGAAGGTTGCATAATAAGTGTAGAGTTTGGCTCCGGTGTCCAAGACTTCAAAATGGTGACCGTTGCCATGGAAACAGTAAAAAGGGCGGGAAACTCAAAGTGCTCAGATTTGGATGAAATTTTACAGGAAGGCTACCTAGCAGGTGTAGAATTGGGCTCCGGTCTTCAAGACTTCAAAATGTTGACCGTTTCCATGGAAACGGTAAAAAGGCAGGAAAATCCAAGTGCTCAGAATTACATGAAATTTGATAGGAAGGTTGTTTAAAATCTGTGCATCCCATCTAAATCCTTTGAATTCTGATATGGGAGTTCGTTTGGGAGACTTCTTGTGTTTGCATCCAAACACAATTAATACTAGTTACTATTATATTTACTTTCATTTATTTACTTCACTCATTTTAGAAAAAAAATCCGTCTCAGATTTATTTTTATCTGCAATTCTGTATATTACTTTTAGTATACAAAAAGAAATGATAAAAAATGTTATCTATTTTGAAATGGGCTCTATTGAACATTGTAAACTTAATTTTTTTTGTCATTCATATGAAATACCTTGTATTTGAATTGAAAGTTATGTAGTAATATTTACTAACACATACTAAAATTTATATTTTGAAAGTTTATATATATATGTTACTAATATTAACGAGGCCGGAAAAAGGTATCGGTACTTGATGTTTTAACTAACAAATCAGGCGGGGAAGTAGTTCACAAAAATTGTCTCCCCTGTAAATTTGTTTACCTGCCATCTCTGCAAATAAACAAGATGTGTGATGACACAGCCACGGTAAAAAAATCAAATTTCTCATCTTTGTGGTATTTTTTTACATTTCACATACTATGTATCTTATGCTGCAACAATCGATGTAAGGAACAGATATATGAGAAATATACAAATGTTGTTGATTAATTCATAAAACATTGTTTTAAAACCATCTCTATCTGATGGTCAAAACTGTATGATAATAAAGAAAAAAATCTAGCCACCCTCAAAGGGCATGGGCGGAAACAAATTCAAGGAGAATTATTTAATATATAATTATACATCGTATGAACCATATGAAATTGATTTCTGTATATGGCCTTTTTCAGGATCCACTTTTTTCAAGATTTTAAGTAGGGAGAAAATGGACTTTTCAATATATTTTTAGCTCGCGACTGATTTGTACTCACTGTGAAATAAATATATGGGGCAATTAAAGGGGCATATATTACTTTAAGTATTGTCAAGAATTTCGGACATATGTTGGTATTTGAGGTGTAATATAAGGGTGGTTACTATTTTGGTATTCTTTTAGAGAATTGTTGACAGTTTCCTATTTAAACAAATTGATTCCTGAAAGAAACCTCAGAAAGAATGCATAGGATATAAAAATTCGATCGTGTTTAAACTTTTATTCTGGAGAACGCTCTAAAGGGCGGACAAAAATGTGTACATGAATTAACAGGGATATTGGCAATTCGTATACAAATTTTGGTCAAAATCTAAAGATGGCCTTTTTGGGAATCCACTTTGAAAGACAGACGCTACATTGATCTTTTATGTCGATTTGTGCATTGAATGTGCATCTATACGTTCACCTGTGGCAATCTACGTTGTTTTCATATAAATTCAAAAAATAGGAATGAAAAATATTAGTATGTTTTTCATTGTAAATAACTTTTTTAATTATGCATCTATGGTAAACAATCCAATATGTACCATTTCTACTTCATTTAAACGTGAGCCCAATTTCTATTGTTCTATTTCAACCACTTCCCCGCCTGAAATGTACAGATTGCAATAAAGATTATGAATTAAAAAAAACTGGCAACAATTTATCATACCAATACTGATATTTCCATGTTTTTACAATTGATATTTTCAAAAATAGGGTTGGAATTATATTCCAAAGTTTTTATATATAAATGATGGTCATTTCTTTTCTCTACATTTCCAATTGTTCCTCTATGCATTTCTCAAATATTTTTATTACCTTTTTGTATTGTTTTATATGCTTTATTAAGTATTTTGTTTTTTTCAACTATTTTTCGGATTGTTACTTTCAAGTGTTCTATTTATGGCGTTCTATTGCTTCCTGGTATGTTCTATTGCCTGGCTACTGTGATTGTTCAAAATTATTTCATCATGAATATTCATTACCATTCTATTGCCTGGCTACGGTAATTGGTCCAAACGATTTCATGAATATTCATTTCTGTTCTTTGCCTGGCTACCGTGATTGGTCAAAACGATTTTATAAATATTCATTCTGTTCCATTTCCTGGCTAATGTTACTGGTCAAATCATATTGATTTTTGTGACATGGATTTTCTTTGCGTTGACCAATGGATAGAAATTAATTTTTACTAAAGTTCTTTGTAATAAATTATTGATAAAGAGAGAAATACAAAAATGTACTACAAGACATGTTGAGCACGAAAAAAAATCAATCAGAGTTCTGACTGACAGAATTAATTACTATGGTTTTGAAATGTATAAAGCAAATACACAGTCATTAAAATATTAATTTTAAAAATTCAATTATATTTGTTCAAATTTACTAAACATGTTTCGGTGCAAATGATCGTTTGTGTATCACAATAATAATATCAATACAATAATTGACCTTTTCGACAACTTATTTATTTTTGTGCAGATTATGTTATAAAACAGTTATTTAATGTGCAGCCTTGCAATAGACCAGAATTATGTTCCCTCGGTAATGGAAACAGCTCAGTGTTCTATTACCCTCAACCGTTGGCTTCGGGCAATAGAATACTGAGTTGTTTCCATTTCCTCGGGAAAATATTCTGGTCTATTGCCTGGCTACACATTAAATAACTACACTATTTAATATTTTTTGTAAAGTTTTCAATACGTGCCTTTTCTTTTTGCGACATTTCGTCTTTGGTCAATTTTTGTTGTTCTATGAATTCAATCATTTCTATTTCATCCTCTGTGTCTATTTTTCTATACGTGTCTTTTACTTTCGTTGTATTTCCGTTTTCGACTATTTTCTTGTTCATTTATTCCTATATCATCTACACAGAGCAGGACATGCTTACCCTTCCGGGGCACCTGATGTCACTCGTGTTTATTGAGAGTTCACACTGTTAGTGCTTTAGTTTTTTGTGTTGTATATGTAATGTTCGTGTTTTTTGTGGGCATGTGGTGTCTTTGGTCTTCCTCTTTTGGTGTTCTTGCTTTTGCCTTGTCTCTGGACTTTGATTTGTGTAATTTTGTGCTTTGTTCCTTCCGTATTCTACTGCCGTTGTTTTCTTCTGTGTCTAGTTTTCTATACTTGGCTTTAGTTATAAATATTGAGTCAGCAATTTTAATATCTCAATATATCTGTATTTGTATTAATAAATAGTTTGAATGTCATGATTGTAAGATTCAGCATAACTAAAATTCTGATTATTATGTATATCAGCAGTGACAAAACTTTCATTTGTTGGTGGGTTATACTTTATAAATTCCAATTGTCTTTAACTCGCTATTTTATGTTGTCACAATTTTGTCAATGACGAAAGGGCTCACAATTGTGTTTCTCACATTTCTCCATTTGCTCTCCTTTTTTTTTACCAGAACGTAAACATTTCTTTGGATCCATTTTCAACTATATTGTTGCGTTTGTCAAAGTATATGTTTTCTGGAGTTATCTTGTCTTTTGAAAGTCTCGAGAAGTTTTGAGGATATTTTCTTTTTAAATTTCGAATATTTTCTGTGCATAATCTGCTGTTTGTTTCTCAGACAATTCTTAGAATCGTTGGAAAGTATTTGGTGTATTTCCAATGACTCGTTCATCACAAAGAATTGGAATTCTCTAAAACATTACAAAATCAAGTGAGTATTTGGTTGAGGCTTGTACAGAAAACTTACCTTTTCCCACTCATTACTTCCCGTTTTAACTGTTACATTAAGCATATTCTTTAGTGCTTAATTGTAGCTTTCACATTTACAATTTGCTTGTGGACTGTAGCCGTTCGTATGTACTTTTATCCATATAATACATGTATTTCACCATATAATTTTGAATTGAACTCGCCACCGTTGTTACTTATCATATAACTTCTACAGGATCTGAATGTTTGAAAAGAATGTCGAGTTTTTCAGCCATCTCAGTGGCATTTTTGATATGCAGAAGAAATGCCTAAGAATAGTTTGAAAAGAAAACAATTACGGTAAGCACATATTTGTTACCCACTTGTGACAACGGTTTCCCCTTACTGTAATTGTACTTGCCTATTAAATAAATAGCAATTTTTCCATGTAGATGGAGGAACAGAGTCATAAAAAGGTAGAGCTATTTTGAATGCTATTTGAATAAAATGTTCAACCTAATACTTAAATGACCTCTGTTGTTATTATGTTTGAAACTATCTAAAATATATGTAGTAAATATTCTTTCGATTAAACTTTTTCTGAGTAGTAAACAGTATTCGTATGAAAAATGAGGAGATAATTTAATACCTTTTCTCTAATTTCTAGCAAATTTAACCAACGCCTGACCCATGTGATAAAAATGTTTCTCGTCACTAGTGAGAGGACAACTTGGGTGGAATTTCCCGCCAAATCTGTTCGGAACATAATCCTCGGTGTTTTACATTATGTCATTAGAGAAACATTTTCTACAACTTAAACACGTTAATTATGAAATTTCCCACATCTTGTTGAATAAATTTTCAAATGTTTAAAAACTCGGCAAGCCTCAATTTCAAACATTTGCAGAATTTATTTAACTCGATGTGAGAAATTTTATAATCAACTTAGTTCTCGTTGTAGAATATATATTTAAATTCAAACAGAGAAAAGCAATGAAATTGTACTTCGTTGTTTTGTTATTGATAAGAAAAAAGAACTGAGAAAGAGAAGTTAACATTTCACTTTGAAAGAAAGTAAAATTTATTACAACTTTTGAAATTTTATTAAAGAACGGTTGTCCCTTTCACCTTTATTTCTTCATTCTATTACGTATATTTTTGTTAATTGATTAATTTGTTCTCGTCCTGATATAGCTGAAATATTTCTCACTGGACGTTAAACTCTTACTTATCAATCAATCAATACACAGCGAAAAATATTTGTTTACAGGTGTCCTATGTCTCTATTACTTCTGGAGCTCATGCATGTCATTTGAACTTGTAAATATTATTTCAAAGAGTCGTAACTGTTTCATGAGGCTTGAATATTAATATGAGATATTCCTTGTGCTTTATTGGTCACTGTTAAAAAAAAATACAACAATTTGATTTATTACTGGAGATTTTATATCCAATCCACCTGATGTCACTCTCGGTTTTTATGGGAGTTCACACTGTCAGTACTTTAGTTTTTCGTGGTACTGTTTGGGGGCTAGAGAAGTAACATGTTCCATGGACTTCAGTTGGTTTTGTCTAAGGGTTAGAAAATGGCATATACCAATCTGCTACAAACAATGAAGAGCCAGAAACCATTCAACATTTATTTTGGAGTTGTCATAAGTTATCAGAACTGTGGGTTGACTTGAATCGTTGGATTTTTTATTGAAATTCCTTTGAAAATGGAAATAGTTTTGTTTGGTACATTATCTGGGAATGGTTTGAATTTGTCAAAAATAAGATACTTCTACTTACAAAATTCTATATTTATAAAGTAAAGTTAAGTGATGGAATGGTAAACTTAAATGCCCTGAAATTTTTTTTCAAAGAAAACTTAACTTTAGAGAAATATGTTTCTTTTGGATACTTTAATACTGATAAATATGTTAAATACTGGAACCCCTGGAGCCAAATTATTGATCCATAAAATGTAAATTAAGTTAAGAATATTTAATTATAACTGCCTGTCCATATTGAATTCATTAATTAATATAATTCCTACTGTATGGTGTTTAAAAATATGTCTTTCTTATCATATTCTATTTCTTGTATTTGTGATTGTCTTGTTTGTAGATGTATTATGTCATTGTATTGTTTATTTATGTCTCTGTAAATATGAAGTTATTCATTAAAAAAAATCTGCTACAAACAGATCTTTCAAAACAGATCTTTCAAAACAATATATACCTCACTGAGTAGTGAGACGGGTGTCGCTAGCGGGGCAGAACATGCTTACCCTTCCGGAGCACCTGATGTCACTCCAAGTTTTCATGGGAGTTAACACTATGAGTGCCTTAGTTCTTAATGTTATCTTTTTATTTCCATGCATTGTTGCTGTCTCACGGCCTTGTTTTGTCTTTGTTTTTCTCTGTTGCCGTTTTTGCCATGTCTTTGGACTTCGGTTTTTGTAGTCATCGCTTCCCTTGTTCCTTCGATATACTACTGCCGTTGTTCCATTCATCGGCACAAAAATATGGATAGAAAATGAAGTGACAGAGGTTCAAACCATAGAAATGCTATAAAACATTTCTTTTCCAAAGTATTCTTATTCAATAAAAAAAAATGGTTCATTATGTTACTTTACCCATGGATAATTAACAGATGATAACCATGATCAAGAACAGCTTGTGTCTCTTTTTAAACCACTTTGTTACTTTCTGTTTTTTTTTCAATTATGCTTTGTTTGGCATATACATTTATATGTATTGAAAGTTTTCTCTACTTATATTTTGTCTGTTTTCTTGTCCTTCCTTTCTTTCCTTCTTTTTGTTCCGTTTTCTTTGCAATATTTTCTTTTTCTTGCAGAATATCATCTGATGTTAAGAGACGGTGTGCTTTATTTTTGTTGTTACATTTTTTTGTACAGTTATCCTTAGGAGGCAGTGCCGGTGGGAGAAATAAGGATTCAATTTCAGAGTTCCATGCCAACGTACTTGAACTGGCTCCCCCTGTTTCATCAGTAATCTGGATTCGATCATAGTCATTTAAAATAAAGTTGAACAGGTATTCTGGGGTTTCTATTTTTGGTGGTTGCTCTTCGGTAGCAATCGGAAGTGCGTCTACAGGTTTTTCTTAACAAGAGGTTATAGTAGTATTTACGATAACTAAATACCGAAGTTACTGATAGGAGGTGTTGAATGCAACATGTTTAGTACAACAACAGACGCTTCACTTGTCACCTGTTCGGAAAGTAATTGTGGAAGAAGGTGGACGAGTTAATGCTGCCTTTAAGAAGGAAGGAAATGTCAACTTATTGACTTGATGCAAATATTCTCTTGCATATATTCGGCATAAGCTGACTTATATGCCCAATTTAAAGATCCAAATACACATTTGTCGAGAGGCTGTAGTTGGTAGGTGGTGTGTGGTTGAAGCGATAATATCAAGATATTATCTTCCATTGCACATATTATACCAAGGGTCTCATTGGAGAAATGTCCATCACGATTGAGTAACTGGGGTCTGTCAAAACCACTCTTGGTAAGGAAAACTTCCCGGAACCAACGTTCGCCATCCACCTGGAGTCTTGATAGTCCCAAAGAGTCCCTTCAGGGGCAGCTGCTGTATTGAAGCCGTACAATGACTAGGTTCTTTTCCCTTTTACTATCGGAAGTAGTGAGAATGTTTTTCCTATGGCATTAACATAAGCCATCATTGTAATATGCGTCCTGTTTGATGTTGTGCGACCTGAAATTTTACGTGAGCCTTTCTCTGCTATTATTTTTACGGGGTTATACTCAAGTGTCTTCCCCGTTTCGTCACAGTTCCAGATGAAATGTGGCTTATCTTTAATGTCATATTTATCCATAATTCCCCCATAATTCCTTTAAAGTTGTTATAAAAATTACAGGGTTAAAAATTCTTTACCTAAAAGTACTCCGTTTTTCAGGCTTAGGTATAGTGAGATCATGGCGTCTTTGTCTCATACCATGCAGAAATTTTTTCCGGGAACAAAATTTTTGAAGAGGGGTTTTAATTGTCACTTGTTAACATAATGTCCAAATTCTGGTAAGTAATTGTTTTTCTTGTAATCCAGACCCATAGTTTTACAGATTTTTGTTATGGATTTAACAATTTTTTCTCTTCCAGAGGTAATGTAGGCTTCCTCCCTCTACCGACGACATTTAATTCACGTTTTCTTTTTACACGATATCCAATGGTAGAGTTAGGAATATTTTAATGATTCGCCGCTTTCCGAATTGACATTTCTCCATTTTATTTACACTTTTTTGCAGCTTCATATTGCATCAGATCATGACTTGTTACTTTCTTTTTCTTTACTTGACTAGCCATTATAAAATCAAAACAAATACCCGTTAAAGTCGCTGAAGTTTTTTAGATTTAAGAAAATTGTTAAATAGGAAAGCCGAGTCTCCTTTGATGCTGTCTTTGTTGTTGACTAGATCCGGTTTTATGGAATTCACGTGAAGTTTCTTTGTTTTGTTTTGTTTTTTGTTTTTTTTTAATTTTTTTTTGTTGTTGTTTTGTTTTTGTTTTTTTCTTTATTTGTTTTGTTTTGTTTGTTTTTTTTTTATTTTGTTTTTTTTTTGTCTATTGTTTCCCTCAGTAGGGAAAAGGGTGCTGGCCTTTTTTTCTTCTCTTGAATTATGACACCGTTTAATATCTAAGTATTACTTGTTACTATTCCATTAATGTTCCCACGAATTTTGAAGTATATTGTTCGGTTTTTTTGGTTTTTTTTGACAAGTGTTTAATCTGTTTTATAGCCATTAATTGTAAATTTGACCAAATTCTTATCTCTCTTTTCTGAATTCCTTTATGTACAGACATTTCCAGATAATCTGTAAGAAAAATTACATGAAAGGAGTATGTTCCAATATCGCACACAAGAGGACCAAAAACTCAAGTCGTGAGATTAAAAAAATGTTCCTTCGGAATTAAGGATGGATACAGTCCTTTTAAAAAGGCATGAACTGTTTATCCTCTCAGAGCAAGTTCCTTATGGTTTTGAATCTTGCTACGAATCTATGGGTTTTTTAATGCTGCTAATGAGAGGTTACTCCTTGAAATACACACACAGCATAACGAAATATACAGTTTATTATGTAACTTGGGTATTTTTGTATTTTTCTATGTTTCGTTTTCTTCGTCTTGGCTTTTGTTTTGCTTTCTGTTCGTTTTGTTAATCGCATATGATGTATTAAGCAATTTAAAGCTCGATTTGTGAATATCTCGCAATACTCTGCATTGTTTACATACAACATCGTAAGGGATTACAGGTTACATAATGGCAGTGTTAAGGATCACAAATAATAGGGGAGTTTTGGAATATTCCGTCATAACAATAGACATTTTGTATTTTGAAGTACGCATTCTAATCCGTGTTAGGACAATAGTTTGGACCAATCTTAAACGGCCGAGTAGTTACGATTGGAGTTTGGACGAGTCATTGATTTATATATAGACACGAATCATGTATTTATAAATACACACGATCAATCATCATGATTATAAATAAACAATCTAGACATCAATATTTCAATAACTTCTAATTAGCTAGGCTATGGAATAGCCTAGCTATATAGATAGTTCTTGGGGTGAAGTGAGGAGTACGGTTGCGCAGTGAGGAGAACGCATGCACAGAAAACTATTGACCAATAGGAATTTCAGATTCTCGAAAATCAAAATGGCGTCCAGTTTCGTACCTGATAAAACGGGGCGGGGTTTAATTTTTCTGTTTGCTTGTGGAAGTTGAAAAGTATTATAAACATTTACTATAGGTGGTACTGGGAACAGGTTTGTAGAGGATGATGGGATTGGTATTGCTATATCGCTTAGCCAGATTTATAAATATAGATATGATAAAAAGAATAAGAACGGTAATGTATAAATTTAAAACCAGAAGTTGATAAATAAAGATGAGGTATTGTGCAATAATCAATGATATACAAATACTATAAAAGACTTTTCAATTGTGTTAAACAAAGCGTGATTGTAGTTTGTGGAGATACTTAGGCAATGGAAAACGAAAGGTGGAAAGATAGAATTGCGCTTTTTGCGGAAGAATAAAGAGCTACCCTAGGAGAATGCAAGAACAAAACAAAAACAAAACAAAAGCACGAAACTACTTCGAGTTGCTGTTGGCATAAAATTAGAGGTTTGATCGAATCAGTGACTGTTTTATCACATGTGCAGACCAACAGAAGAAATTACAAAGAAGTACCGTGAAAAAGAAGTATTGATTTGAGTATACAAATACATCATGAGCCACCACACCCTTGTCAATCAAACACGCAATTTTCTATCCAAGGCTATTCCATAGCCTAGCGTATCGTTTTTATTTCATAAAAACCATTATCCGATTTATATCATCCACTTAAGTTTATAAAGTCCCCTCGTGTTTTCTAGTTGCAGATTTAATCATCGGTAACAAATAATTCTCACAGACATGTTCCCTTTTCGTTGCATGCATGTTCCTGTACTTTACACTACCCTGTTACTTTCACTTTCGACAATGAGTTATGACATCGCTATCCCCGTTGTATCTTTTCTCCTGGGATTTCAGTTATATCTTTTAAAGCAACTGTTTGGCTGTAATGGTCAGTGCCAAGATGAAAGCCATTGGGATTCAAAGCAAGAGATTTCTCTGGCTTCGAATTCCAAAAGGGTGTTGTGAAATAACAAGGATGGTCAAATCACATGGCACTGGTGGGGATCGAACCCACGACGTCGAGATCTAAAGGCAGCGCTCTAACCAATTGAGCCAAAGCAGATCTTCCCTAACTCAACGAGTAAGCCTACCTTTATATCTCAGTTTCACTACACCCCTCCCCCTTTTCTCTTTTAAGGGGTGTGACCATCCTGCCGAGAACCGCAGGTTCTTACTACTGGAAACATCCTGATAACAC
>MJUU01047796.1:6382-18755 GCA_002080025.1 Modiolus philippinarum | reverse complement strand
AATTAACCTGAAATGAAATTAACCTGAATGGATATGAGCGGAATTTGGTATTTATGATGCTTATGAGGTGCTGACTATAATATATTGTATTGTGACTTTTATGCCTAAATGTCATCCAACATGGCCATCTGCAGGGAACTTAATTTATTACTCGACTGTATGGAAAGAGCATATAAAGAATTTTTTATCAGAAACAACTTGGCTAGTCACATTAATGTATCTTAGATGGTCCCCTTCAAAACAGATGTCCTTCAAGTCTGAACCTTATGCAAATTGGCTACCAATGGGAAACAAAGTTTAATATAGGAGTACATTCAAAGATCTTCTTCTTTAAAACCATTTGGCCAGTTGGAAATAAACTTTGGCACAATACTTAATTTTCTTTAAAATTGTGTCCTGCAGATCCATCCCTTATCCAAGATGGCATGCAATAGGGAAAATAGTTTAATTAAAGTTGGATCATATAACATAAATGTTTAGTTACATAGTTTGAAAATGAGACCCTTTAACATATTAGTTGATTTGAAGTTATGTATTGGCCATGGTCCAGGTGAGCGATACAGGCTCTTCAGGGCCTCTTGTTTGTTATTCTTACTCTATCACCTACTTTGAATTTAGGTTTTTTTAAGGGTAACCACTTGCTTCGCTCGCTAATTTTTTCTTCTTTTTCTGGATATAAATTTTTATACACTCTTAATTCATTTTTTAATTTACTCGCTTCAACGGATGTCATTTTAATTGAAGAATGTACTGTATTATTATAATTTTTAACCAATCTATCTAATACATCATAATATTTAAAGTTCCAGTGGCAGTAAAATATTTATACATATGGGTGGCGCTCGGTTGGAAGGTTCGGAGTGTTCTGAACTAATGGAACACCCAGAACTGACAATCAAACAGAATGGAACACTGTTCGGAACAGGTTCCATCTGCGCCGAAAAAAAGGTGGTGCAGACAGAATTCAATATGGCGACCAAAAGAATATTTTGAGAAACAATAAATGATTTTAACAGTTTTTGCAGGAAAATGTGCTGGATTTTTGCAAATGATACAAACGAACAACATATACATGACAGACAAATTATTTTCAGAGGTTTGAGCATTGAATTTATACCCAAATCGCCTTTGAATTGACAAAAGTAGTCTTCTGAGAAATTATTGATTAACAACTGGTGTTGTAATTTTTTCATACTGTCTTTAAAAGTTATATTATTCAATTTATGACACAAAAAACAAAAAATTAATGATTAGTAGTCAAGTAAAATTTTAAAAATATTAATAGTTTTGACAACATTATTCTTGTGTGTTCCTTTTCGTTCGATTGGTCACTGGAACTGGAACTGAAAGAACATGTTCAGAACTGCCCAACCAAGCGCACCCATGTTGTTTCATTGTTCCTATCCAGCGTTCCACTACACTAGATTTTTCTTCATTCTCAGTTGAATATAACTTTATTTTATTATCTTTTAAGAATTCTTTTACTTGGCGATTGTAAAACTCAGACCCTTTGTCCGACCATATATATATGGGTTTTCTCTCTTTAAATAATGTTTTAAATGCTTCACTTACTGATACTCCTGTTTTATTTTTTAATGGAACTAACCAACCATACTTACTAAATACATCTATAACTGCTAATAAGTATTTTTAGTGTTTATTTTGTTTTGAGTATTGTTGCATATCTGCCAAATCAACTGCCCATGTCTGATCAACAAAATGAACATAAACACGTCTTTTAGGAAAAACTCTTACAACTCTACAATGTAATTCATCTGCTAATTTATTTATTAGATTTGTAAGCACCATTTTTAAATAACTAAAAATTCTTTTTTAAAAAATGACAGAAAAAAAAATCTGTACAAAATGTAATGAATATAAATATTTATATGAATATGATAAGAATAAAACAAAACCAATGGGTGTTAAATCTGCCTGTAAAGAATGTAATAAACCGAAACAAAGATTACATTATCAAAATAATAAAGAAATCCGAAACAAAGATTACATTATCAAAATGATAAAGAAAAATATAAACAATCTTATCAAGAATTTATACTGAGAAATCCTACTTACTGGACTTTATATCAAAGAAAACAATATAATCAAAATTTAACCTTACAAAATGAGTCCTAAAAAATCCAAAGTTACCAAATCATTTAAAGATCTTATTACTGAAATTGATGTTGAAGATATAGAAGAATCTGATATAACTAAGTATATAAACTTATTAAGAGATAAGATAGTAATTAATCAATTTCCTTTAAAGATAAAAATAATAATACTGTAACAAGTGAATTTTCAACACCTATGTCATTTGATATAATAGAAAGTCATTACTCTCATCCTGTTGAAGTTATCCTAACACAAAATGATATATCTAAATTCTATAAAAGTTTAAAAGATAAATTTGAAGCTTGGATAGATGAATTTCAAGAAAGAGGATCTGGTTTTGTTTTCAAAAAATATTAAAAGTGTAAAAGTAAAACAATATAAATATGATTATCAAAAAGCTTCATCTCATTTTCCTCTTCAATTCAAATCAAGAAATATTATCAATGTTCAAAATAAAAATGACAACAAATGTTTCTTATGGTCTATATTAGCAAAGTTATATCCTGCTAATAAAGACAAGCAAGGAGTAACTAAATATAAAGCATATGAAAATAAAATTAACATGAAAGGAATTGAATATCCTGTAGCAATAAAAGATATCCCAAAAGTAGAAAAACAAAATGATTTCATTATAAATGTATTTGCGTTAAATGACCAAACAAATAAAGAATCTTTATATCCGGTTCATCGTTCAAACTTAGAAAGCAAAAAAGTATAGTTGATCTCTTATACATTGAAAATAATAAAAATACCCATTATTGTTTAATTAAAGATTTAGATAGTTTCAAGTATAATAAAAATAATCATAAATTATTTACATGTAGAAATTGTATGCAAGAATTTCGAAGAGAAGAAACACTAATAAAACATAAATAAATATGTTATGATCACGAATGTTGTAAAACCATAATGCCTAAACCAGGAAAAAATATTCTTAAATTTCAAAATCATCATTTTAAAAATAAATTACCATTTGTTATCTATTCTGATTTAGAATCAGATAATATTCCAATATCTACAACTCAACCAAATCCAGATAAATCGTATACAAATCAATACTAAAACAAAAACCTAATAGTTATGGTATTTACGTTCATTCAGATTATCCAAAAATATAATATTTTTCTTATGTTGGTGATGATGCAGTAGAAAAATATGTAGGAAAAGTAATAAAGATATTTAAAGAAATAAAGTATAAGATCTACCTTAATGAGAAATAAGAACCAATATTAAATAAATATGAAGAAGATGAATTTCAAGAAGCAACTGAATGTTATATTTGTGAAAAAGATTTTGAAGAAAGAACATGTTGTCAATATTGTGATGAGAAATTTGAATATGACGACTTCTATTGTAATAATTGTGAAAGACAAAATGAAAAATATATTAATAAAGTAAGAGAACATAATCATCTTTCAGGTAAATATAGAGGAGCATCTTGTAAATCGTGTAACACAAAAGAAGGTAAAGCAACGAAATTAATACCTGTATTTTTTCATAATGGGTCAAATTATGACTTCCATTTTATTAATGAAGAATTGATTAAATATGAAGATAAATATAATAAAGTAAAACTTCTTTCTAAAAACTCAGAAGAATATATTTCAATAGAATACGGTTCATATTATAAAAAAATAAGATTCCTAGATTCATATAGATTTACGTTAAAGGCTTATCAGATATTGCTAAATCAATGGATGAATTTCCTATTTTAGAAAAAGACTTTGATGGAAATATCTCTCTATTAAAACGAAAAGGATTTTATCCATATGAATATGTAGATTCTATAGAAAAATTGAAAGATAAGAAATTGCCAGATATTAAAGAATTTTATTCAACATTAATCCAAAAAAACAATTACAGAAAAAGAGTATGAACATGCACACAAAGTCTGGGAACATTATAATTGTAAAAGTTTATTAGATTATCATAATTTATATCTTAAAACAGATGTTCTTATATCAGCTGATGCGTTTGAAAAATTTAGAAAATTCTTTATAAAATATCATAAAATAGACCCCTGTTATTGTTATTCTGCTCCTGGTTTAACATGGCAATGTGGCTTAATATATACAAAAGTAAAACTAGAATTATTAACCGATGTTGATATGTTACAAATGTTTGAAAAAGGTATAAGAGGTGGTTTTTCTGGTGTTTTAGGCCCAAGACACGTAAAAGCATTTAATATATATACTCCTAACCATCATGATAATGGAAATAGAATATAAGATAATAAAGGGCTACGCCGAGCGCAGCATGATACGACCGCAGCATGTCGACCACTGAAATTTCAACAAAAGTAGTTTAAAGTGAATGTGGACACAGTAAAGAGCTTGACACAATAATTAGATGGAAACAAAAAGAAGCTTGACACAGTTATTAGCTTGAAACAAAATAGGGAAAAATTCAACCCTTTTGATCACTTATTGATGAAAAAACGTAAGAGCTATGCAAAATATGTACTATCAACTAAAAGTTTACATCCATAGAAATCCAAAGAAAAAAATTCCATCGAAATCTGAAGAAAAATAAAGATATGACATATTTAGAAAAATTGCAATTTCGGCCCCTTTGACCCAATGTAACTCGGAAACGGTAAGAGCCATGCCAAATCTGTTGCATATCTCTGAAAGCTAAGATCAAGAGGAATCCAAAGAAAAAAATCCTATCGAAATCCGATGAAAAATAAAGATTTGACATATTTAGAAAAATTGCAATTTTGGCCCCTTTGACCCCTTGTAGCTCGGAAACGGTAAGAGCTACACAAAATCTGTTGACATACATCTGAAAGCTTAGATCAAGAGGAATCCAAAGAAAAAAATCCAATCGAAATCCGATGAAAAACTTCTACATAATCTGCAAATTCGCAATTTTGGCCCCGTTCGGCCCCTCATAGCTGGGAAAGGAAACAAGTTATCATAAATCTAATAGCTGAGCGATATTGATTTTTCACAAGGAATCCATTAAAAAAAAACTGCATCAAAATCGGACTTAAAATTAAAAATTATTTTTTTTGGAGATTTGCCCCTGTTGAGCCCCATTTATCTCGTGAGCGGTACATGCTACGTGAAATCCGTTGACATACCTCAGATAGGAAATTTCCCCAGGAGCACACTGAAAGAAACCCCATCAAAATCCGATTAATAATACAGATTCTACAGACAACTATGTGAAAACACCCAATTTAACCCTTTTTGGCCCTTTTTTTAAAACGGGTGGGGCCACAATGACCAAAAGTAAGCCAAGCCTTTCTTTTGTACCAAAGAACATTATGTTAAAATTTCATAAGGATTGATCAACTGGAACTAAAGTTATTGACCAAAAACTAAAGTGTCTACAGACGACGACGACGACGGCGACGACGACAGCACCATACCATTATACGACCGCAAAAATTTTTACGGTCGTATAAAAAATGAAATGAAAGAATGTTTAGAAATATTTAAGAATGGAGGAAACTTAAATGAATTCTTATTAGAAAAATATTTACTATATCTTGATGCAAATAATTTATATGGTTGGGCAATGTCACAAAAACTACCCACTAAAGATTTTAAATGGGAAAAAGATCCTGATTATTATAAAAAATATTCCAAAAGGAAGAGGATGTTGAGTAGAATGTGACTTAGAATATACAGATGAATGTAAAAAGAAAACATATAAATATCCTTTAGCACCTGAAAAGATGAAAATAAATGAAGAAAAATTATCCCCTTATCAAAAAAAATTATTAGGAGATAAACCATTAGGTAAAGAAGAAAAATTATTCTTAACACTAAATAATAAAAAATAAATATATTACTCATCATAGTATTCTACATGAATATATTAAACTTGGTTTAAAAGTGACAAAAGTACATAGAACTATTTCTTTTAAAGAATCAAATTGGTTAGCCAAGTATATTAATTTTAATACTGAACAAAGAACGAAAGCAAAATCTGCTTTTGAAAAAGATCTTTGGAAACTGATGAACAACAGTTTCTATGGAAAGACATTAGATAATATCAGAGGAAGAAATGAAATTATATTATCTATTAATAGGGAAGAAGTAAAAAAATATATAAACAAACCAAATTTTAAAGACTCAATAATATATAATGATAACTTTGTTGCAATCGAGAATAATGTTACTTCTGTTAAATTTAATAAACCTATTTATTTAGGACAGGCTATATTAGATTACTCGAAACAATTAATGTATAACTTTTATTATAATATTATTAATAAATTATGGGAAAAGAATGAATTAGTTGCGAGCGATACTGATGCATTGATTATAAAGGTTGTAACTAAAGATATTTACGAAGATATGAAAAAAATAATAGATGAATTAGATACATCAGATTATCCTAAAGATCACCATTTATATTCAGAAAAAAAAAATAAAGACGTAATTGGCAAATTTAAAGATAAACTTAATTCGAAAGTTATGAATGAAATAGTTTTTTTAAGAAGTAAAGCATATTCTTTTACGGTAACAGATTTAGCGAGCGAAGCGATCGGTTACCCTTTAAGTGAAGAAAAAAAAATTGAAAGGAATTGGAAAAACTACGATAACGAAAGATATTAAATTCAATGATTATAAAGATTGTCTATTTAATAATAAACCTAAAATGAATAAAATGTATACACTAAACTGTAATAAACATGAAATGTATGTTAATGAAATAAATAAAATGAGTATGACTCCATTTGATGATAAAAGATATATTTTAGATAACGGAATAGATACTCAGCCTTATGGTATTGAATCTTTATATTTTATTTAAATTATTTTAATTTCCAAGCAACAAAACCAGTTAATGCCATACCTCCTATAACAAATGCAATTTCTCTATTTTTCTGATCTTCTGACGGAGTATAAAAATAACTTAATACTGGTTTAAGATCTAAAACAGAATTTGAGGGTAAACCCGTAACATTATAATATTCTCTCATGGCTTGATCAACATCATCAAAAGTTTGAACAGCATGATTTTCTTTTTTTAATTGTTCATTAATAAAATCTAATCTAATAGTTCTTCTTTTATTCCATTCTTCTGTTGCTTTTTCTAATTTTTCTATTGCTTTATCATGTCTTATTTTTTCTTCATTTGCATTACTACCCATATGTGAAAATAAATAATTACTACCAGAAAATGCAAAAGCGTTTGTTATTGCTCCACCAACCATCATTGCTAATGCACTTGCCATTTTATAAAGAAATGAAATTTACTTCATTATATCAGCAGGTATAATACCTTGCTTAACCAACATTTTTTTTGTTGCCATTGCAAGTAATATATCAATGGACAACATTCCAATATCACTCATATTAAAATCCACTTTTGGTGCTGGTCTCTTAAATATCTTTCTACCTATTTCTGCGTATCCAACTTGTACAATGTTTCCAACATATTTGCAATTTGTTTTCCGGCTTTTGGTGTTGCCATTTTATATACTAAATTTTTAATTCTCCAAATATTCTTTTAGTTCATCAAAATTTTCTTTTAATTCTTCAAAATATTCTTTTTCCATTTTTTTTTTCTTCATATTGTTTATCTAATTCTTTTATTGTTGGAAATTTTATTTCAATTTTATCCCACAATAATGATTTAAACAACAATAAATAACTACCTATAGCCATAAAATAAAATGTTGAATTTATTAATAAATCTATTTTCCCCATTTTTAAAGAAATAAAATTATTTAAATTCAAACGAGTCAATTTCTTTCTTTTTCACTGGCTCAATATTTTGTTTTTGTTTTACGGGTGATTGGTTTTGGTTGTTTGACTTGTACATATATGATGATCCTAATCCACCTACTACAATTAATAAACATAATGGTATGTAATTTTCGTTCGGAGTGTATCTCGATTCACTCGAATTTGGTTTGTTTGTTGGCAAATCATGATATTCATCATCTTTTGTTATTTGAAGCTCACCAGCTTGTTTTAATTTTATATTTTCTTTTTTTAATTGTTCTTCTTCTTTTCTTTTTAATTCAGCTTTTAACTTTCTTGCTTCTACACCTTTCTTACAAGCTGCTACTCGTTTTGGATTTTTTTGTTGAGGTTTTTTAGATTCTTTTATTTTATTTATTTCTTCTTTTGTTTCATTTTCACTCGTCATTTTTTTATGTCATTATTTTCGTCTTTCTTTATAAAATCAATATGTCTTGCTGTTGTTAACATTGCAGTAAAAGGAGCAAGATACATTCCATATCTATAATACAGTTCACAACATGTATTAGTTAAAGCGTGATTGATAAAAGGATCTTCCTCTAAATCTTGCATTAGTTTAGGTGGATTAACAACGTTGAAATACTTTGATACACCCATATAAATTAATAAAAGAGTTTCCTAATGTCTTGGTCATACTGGCCCCTAATCTTGCTTCATATTTACAATATAATTTTTGTATTTGTTTTGGTGTCATTGTATTAATTTCTGACAATTGTAATTCTTTACCCAGATATTGCTTACTACCCCCACCAGCAACAACGGCTGATAATCTTTCACGTTTTTTTTCTAAAAGGGAACGACTCGCTTCGCTCGCTTGTTTCTCATTATCATCAAAATCTATGTTTTCAATATTATGTTCATTTAATTTTCTTCAGCGTTCATTTTATATAAGTTATTTTTGAATTTAAAAAAATTAAATACAACATATCCAACTAATGATAATACTGCAGTGTTTGTTATAATTGTTAGTATTTCTAATAGCATTGGTTTTTTATTGCTATTTTTAAAGAATTACTTAAGTATTACTTAAGCATTTCTTAAGCATTACTTAAGCATTAGTTAAGCATTACTTATTCAAGTAACCAATAATCAGTAGGTTGATCTGTCTTTAATATTAATTTACGATGTTTCTTTTTTTAAAGTTCTTCCTTTATTCTTTGCCTTTCTTCCAAAGTAGGAATAACATCATTTTCTCTTAGACAATTATCAAAACTGTCTCTGTCTTTTGTGTAGAACATACATAACCATTTTGTTTGTTCTCTTAAATCTTTTAACACAGAATTATATCTCTGTGAAATTACCCACACCGATTGTTCTGCCTGTCTTCCTGAAAATGCAAATTCAGGCAGCATATCCTTTTTTTTGTTAATTCTTTTGTTGCACTACAATCATCTGTAATATATAATGTTGAATGTCCTGCATATTTTTTTAAAAAACATTCTTAGTAGTTCTTGTAGCTTCTCTTCTTCATTTACAATAGGATTAACAATTATTAGATTTTTTGCTTTTGGTTTTCTAACATCACCAATCCACTCACGATTTTTGTATGCCTTGTTCCATTGAATGGTTGGGCAAAGTATAACTATATATTTGAACACTTTACAATATTCCTCTTCTAATAAATCAAGAACAAACTCTGTTTTTCCACATCCAGTATGACCACATATAATAGCACAATGGGGATATTTTGATAATTCCATTTTTTAATAAATAAAGTAAACTGTTCGCTTAATAATTAACTTCTTTAAATCTTCCATCTTCAAAATTAATTTGTGCATCTTGTATAACAAAAAGATAAACATTTATCGATTTATCAGCTCCTGCTGTTTTCGTTATCTGAATTGTAATACCTTCAGAGGCATTTTCAATTCTCCTACCTGATCCATGTAGTAAGTCATCATCTGTTGAACGCAAATCTAACCACAAAGCATAATTATTTGTTAAATATTTTTCTAATGTAGTATCAGATAGGTGTATATCTTTTAAAACTGTGTCTGTTGTTTTGTTTCGTTTTGAATTCAGAGCAAAGAATTTATTTATTTCATCCCATTGTTGATATGCTTTCATTCCTTGACTGTATAATTGATTTGGAACACCTTCTATTGTCATTTCTACTTTTGTTATATTGGGGTTATAATAAGTTTCAGTGCTTGTCATTTCTGGGTCTTCGAATAACATTAGAATACCTTTCATACTTCTAGCTGGGACATTGAAATTAATGTTCCAGAGTGTATCAGATTTGTTTTTGGTTATTTTTCTGTGTCTTAATATTCTGTCGTATAAGATAACCATTTTACCATCAACTTCCTGTCTTATCTGTCTTGCTAATTCAGTGTCAGAAACCATATCAAATTCTAAACAAATGTTTTTGATTCTATAACTTGCATCTGCATCTGTTGAATGAATAACTTTGTTGTAGTCGTTAAAAGTAAGTTCCTATTCAAGTCTATCACCAAGACCTGATTGATAAAAAGGCATGTGAGTTTCTAATAGTTCAAAGTCAAGTGGAATACAAAATCTATTTTTGTATGCATCTGCTATGGCTTGGTCTCCTGCATTTTCCGTTTCATCACCTGCTCCAACTCTATGTTTTAACATATTTGTTTTACAAATTCCCTGATATACCATATTTGTACGTTCAGTTGTAGTTTTCCACAAATCAACATAAAAATGATAAATATCACTATCATCAATTGACATAACTTCATTCCCACTTATTCTAATTGTTGTTTTTTTAACTATTGCTCTTCCAATGTTCTGATATACTGTTGAATTTGCATCTTTAGATTCAATTTCTATTTCAAAAGCTAATCTGGTTGTTCCAGGAACAATAACATCATTATTACTTAGATTAGGAAATCTCACTAATAACTGTTGATTTTTGTCAATAGTTGAAGGATTATTAGTTATTACGACACTTTGACGAATTCCTTTCGCACCACGAGGTTCTCTTATTTTTCTGTAAGGGTTTAATTTTTCTCCGTAGGCCGACATTTTTAAGGATTAAAAATGGTTTATAAAAATAATTCAATTACTGCTGATACTAGAGTATTGAGACATAATGGACTATCACTCTTACTCATAAATCTTATTCTATCTCCAGCCTTAACATTTAAAGGTTTATCAAAGTTTTTATAACTATAATATTCATAAACAGAATCATCCAATTCTATTCCATCAAAAGTTAATTTATCATTAACACTCACCATGACAGTTAAACCATCTTTACATGTTTTTAGACTTATTAAACTAATACCTAATATTTGACCTAGATAATTAATAACATATTCACTACCACCAATACCAAAATTAAACATTTGATTAAACTTTAATGGTCCATCAATTCTAGCGAATATACATATTGTGTTTCTGTCTGGTATATTTTTAATTTTGTTGTGTAATAAATTATTATTAATTTCCATTACTTTAAGCTCGTTCCTCATTTTTAATATTTCCGATGCATCTACGTGTTTTTTTTTAACTCCATATATACTCATTTTATTATATAAATTATTAGATAATTTCTAAAACACAATTAATTGGTAAATAATTAATTATCTTTTTATTATCCTCATCTCTAATTTCTAATTTCAATTCTGTTATTACATCATTTACTAAACATTTATATTCTGGATGCTCAAATCTCGCTGTTATAACATCTCCAAACTCTTTATTTTCGACTGGAATAACAGACAATAATGTACTCGGCATACCATCAAGATAATTATAAAAAGTGCTAACTTGTTCTAAATGTACATACAGTGATTTATAGATAGCAAAATCTACGGGTTTGTTTCCATGATGTGATTCATTAGGTGCGAATATACGTATATTATTTAATCCCAACATATATCTTAAACTTTTACTAAGTTGTTTAATTCAACAGGGGTGGTTATTGAAGCAATACCATTTTCTTCATTTACGGATAATACAATTTTTTCTTTTTCAAATTCATCTGCTATTTTTTGGAAACTATAATAACCATCCATAAGTTTTATGGGTCTCTCTCCAGTCTTTCGTATATGTTCACCTGAAATATTATACCAACCTATGCAATATGTTATATATTTTAAACCGATACGTTTATTTTCGTTTCTGTTATCAATGTAAGTAAATAAGTTTATTGTTTTATTAATATTTGAAATAGTATGGTACATTTTTAAGGGTAAAAAATGAAGAAAGAATTTAAATACAACCCTAACGCATCATATAACCCTCACACTAAATATTCTGAAAAAGATTTTAATCTTGTCAAACAAACAATATTTGTAAATCAAAACGAAAACTTCAAAACAACTTTCCCCGATTTATTTAAAAAAATATCAAAACCCACCATTACACACCAACGAACCATGGAATACGTGGCTTCATTCCTCGTTTGATTGGTGGCAATTTCAGTTAAACTTTGCAGTCTGGTGTGCTAGCACAGGATGTGGTATTTCTTATGATGATCATATACAAAACAAGAAACCAACTTCCTCCTATCCAGTCGGAAATCTAACCCAAACGGTTTATATGTTTCATTTATATTA
>MJUU01047795.1:0-22661 GCA_002080025.1 Modiolus philippinarum | reverse complement strand
AGCTCAGTCGATTTAAATCTACTACCTACTACAACGCAGGTAGGCTGTACTGTCACAATTCCTCACCTCGGAAGTCATCATACCATCAACACACAAACACGGGTTAGTTCCATCTAACCACCGTGAGCTTTTTAGGTAGCCGCCAAATGTAACCGGAGAGCATGAATCTCCCTACAAAATTCTCTGGGGTCACCCCCGAGGATCGAAACCGGGACCTCTAACACTTCAGCCAGCCGCCTAACCAAGTCAGCTAAAGGATCGATCTGTCAGCTCAGTCGATTCACTGGCTATTCAAAACTACTACCTACTACAACGCAGGTAGGTAGAAACAGTTCCAAAGTTCACAGGTAGGCTGTCCTGTCTTATAAAGAACAAAAATATCCATTTTTACCAAGCTTAATGTATAAAACATACAGCAATCTTTTACAGATAACTCAAATAACAAGAGTTGTCAGAAGACAACATAGCTCGCCGGGGATTCCAGTAACCTCAATGCACAATAAATTCGAAAGTAATAGAAAGCTTTCTTTACAAGAAAGTCAAATATATCAAATATAAACACCCTTTCATTAAACAACTTATTTCTAGAAGCAAATTTAAGGTTTTTAAAAAATTGTCCTCAGGGCAAGGTCAAGGTCAAAATGTCTACAAATATGGTACCACAAGAAAGCTCTAACCATAAGGAAGTTACATACAAAATATAAACACCCTACCACTAAAAGCCTACCTTCTAGAGGCAAGGTTAAAGTTTTAAACAAATTGCCCTCAGGGGAAGGTCAAGGTCAAAATGTCTACAAGTATGGTACCAGAAGAAAGCTCTCATCATAAGGAAGTTACATACCAAATATAAACACTCTACCACTAAAAGCCTACCTTCTAGAGGCAAGGTTAAAGTTTTTTGAAAATTGCCCTAAGGGCAAGGTCAAGTTCAAAATGTCTACAAGTATAGTACCAGAAGAAAGCTCTCATCACAAGGAAGTCACATACCAAATACCAACATCCTAGCTATTCAGGTCTCAATTCCACAAGCCAGGTTAAAGTTTTGCTGACGCCGACGACGCCGACGCCGACGACGCCGACGCCGGGGTGATGACAATAGCTCTCCGGACATTCGTCCCGGCGAGCTAAAAAAGAAATATAATATATAGTGTGTTAAAGCTGATATAGGACAAATAACATATCAATAGGATTTGAATAAAAATGCCAAAATCAACTAATGACAGAGCTATGCAAAAGGGAAATACTCCCTAGTTTTAAACAAAATTACCATAATTTAAGATTTTGCTAGTGTCCAAAATAAAATTGGTTTTCGGACAAGCACCGAAGTACTGGCTATCGGGTCGGTAAATACCATCGGGTACTAACATTCCACCATCAGAGGCATCGCCCAGTGGTAACAAATAAAACAAATACAGAAGTTACCGTTAATTTAGTTTCTGCACTATGATACGGCCATTTATGTCTTATGTCTTTTCGGTGCAGATTTGGATATCCATTTACCGAAATAAATGTTAAAGCTGATAGAGGACAAATTACAAATCTAATAGAAATGTCAAAATCAGGTAAGAGAGGGAAATATTCCTTAGTTTTAAACAAAATTTATTAAATTTAGTGTTGAGCTAGATTTGAGCTTGCAACTATAAGTGTTGAACCAGTATTGGGCTGGCAAGTACTGTGAGATAGTATGTTCGTTATTTGTATTTATTTCAGTTTGATGTTCTTTAGCTTTTGTCTGTATGGTTGAAGTGTAATATAAGTAAATTTGCTTTAGTTTATTTGACTCTGCTGATAGATCTGAAACCCAAAATATTGTTAAGGACTCTGAAGTGTACTTTCAACCCATTACAGTTCCGATCCGATAAAAACAAATAGACCCTATGGGGTAAAACATACTTTAACCACCTCCCCTTATATGGTAAATTAGATTTAACTTTACAGGAGTAGTTGCTCATATCATTCACATCGCCCTAAAACAGACATGGCCGTTAGCGGCGAACCATAATTTAACATTGCATCCAGTGGAAAAAACATGTTGTGATAATCTCTGAAACTACTCTTGCAAATTGAAACAAGCTTTACAGAAATAATGTATGTTACACCCCTCACAAAGAATGCTTATCTAGTTTCGATCATACATAAAACATGGGCGCCAGCATGGAACTTATTTGTACATTTGACCATATGGAAAGCATATTTTGATGATCTCGTCTCAAACTACAGAAGCATATTGAGCCAAACTCAACGGGAATTATCTATTGAATTCGTTCCATAAGGGAATACATATTTTGATCATCTACTCTGCAACTTCAGCAGCACATAGTTATCTTTTCTGTTAGCTAGCATTGAAGCGTTTACATTTAAGCAGTATTCCAGCTAAGAGTCAGGCAGTGGGTGGCACAAAAAAAAATTAGATTCTGTATGTTATGGCTTAGATGTATTCATTTGGTCATAAAAACATCCCAAAAAGTTTTTACATTCGAATATTTGTTAGGTCTCGAGATAATTTTTGACTGGTTATATATAGAAAAAAATGGCGGGAAACATTTCCCGTACTTTTCACTGTACAATGTAACTAAATTTTGGACGCTAATAACTCAAAAAGGCAAAATAACACTAAACTTTGATCTATCAAAATGAAATTTTCTTGGTAAGTTTAATTAAATCAAACATCAAAAGTTTGCTTTTTTTTTCTCAATGTGCCACTTGTCTGTTACTTAGACGGACTGGTACTTAAATGTTTTTCTGATGCTGACGTAAGAGTAAACATGAATTCTTAAAAGCACTTCATCACATTTAATTGCAATTTAAACAATACAACACTTTAACCCACCATTTCTTTTGAAATGCCCGTACAGAGTAAGGACTATTGCGCTTTACACTTGCCCTTTTGATTACGGTTCTTGATACCGAGACCTGTTCGATAATTAGCTAGGCTATGGAATAGCCTAGCTATATAGATAGTTCTTGGGGTAAGTTGGGAGTACGCTTGCGCAGTGAGGAGAACGCATGCGCAGAAGACTATTGACCAATAGGAATTTCAGATTCTCGAAAATCAAAATGGCGTCCAGTTTCATCCTGATAAAATGGGGCGGGGTTTAATTTTTCTGTTTCCTTGTGGAAGTTGAAAAGTATTATAAACATTTACTAGAGGTGGTAATGGGAATAGGTTTGTAGAGGATGATGGGATTGGTATTGCAGATTTATAAATATAGATATGATAAAAAGAATAAGAATAGTAATGTATAAATTTAAAACCAGATAAATAAAGATGAGGTAAAGATAATAAATAAAGATGAGGTATTGTGCAATAATCAATAATATACAACTACTATAAACACTTTTCAATTGTGTTAAACAAAGCGTGATTGTAGTTTGTGGAGATACTTAGGCAATGGAGAACGAAAGGTGGAAAGAGATAGAATTGCGTTTTTTGCGGAAGAATAAAGAGCTACCGGTGTTTATTTGTGTGTGTATTTATGTTTCGAAGCCAAGTACATCATGAGCCACCACACCCTTGTCAATCAAACACGCAATTTTCTATCCAAGGCTATTCCATTGCCTAGCGTATCGTTTTTATTTCATAAAAACCATTATCCGATTTATATCATCCACTTATATGTTTATAAAGTCCCCTCGTGTTTTCTAGTTCTTTGTTATTAACACCATTTATTAAATTGAAGAACTGCATATTTTGATCATAGTTGTCGGATGTCTCGTTTGTTAAGATAAACAAATCAAATGTATTTCACTGCTTTTGAAAATAAAAATCATTGCATTTGACCTTCAAAAGGGAAATTTGACAGAACATAAAGCTCGAAAAAAAACTTCGTTTGAGACGGGCTTGAACGTAGAATCAGAAATTAATTTTGTCTATTAATCATGAACATTCCAACTAGTAAATAACAAGAGGTTAAACAGAAATGTAGGATGTGCAGCTATAAGTTATGAAGACTTGGTGATATGTACTCATCAAAGGGGTTAACATTACAATGATTGTAGGAAAAGACCAGTCAGAGAAGAAATGACAAGAATTAATGTGGCTGTAGAGATTCTGAGGTTAAACAAGATATACAGAAAACTCTTACAAGAAAGTCTTATGCGCAGAAGAAATTGTAGGAGGGCAAAAATGTATTTATATATCAGACAAACAATTCAGCGACTAGGACTTACCTTAAGACAGCTTTGACTCAAGTCAAATAGACAGTGTTAGCCTAACTGGCACAGAAAACGCGTTTTTAGCTCACCTGGCTATGCTATGGTGAGCTTTTGCCACCACTTGGCGTCCGTCATCCGTTTGTTCGCGCCCGTCCGTCCGTCGTTTACTTTTCAAAGATAGATGTTCTCCTCTGATGGCCAATTGGAACAAAACTTGGTCACAGTCCCCTTTAAAAATTGTATCCGGCATGTCTGTACCTAATCCAAGATGGCCGCCAGCAGGGAACATAGTTTAAAATTGGACCTTATGGAAAATACATTCAAAGATCTTCTCAGAAACTACCAGTCCAGTTATAACCAAACTTAGTCACAATGGTCCTTAAATGGACCTTCCAAAAAAGATATCTCGCAGGTCCGTACCTAATCCAAGATGGCCACCAGTGGGGAACATAGTTTTAACATTGGACCCTATGGAAAAGGCATTCAAAGATCTTCTCCTCAGAAACTGCCAGTCCAATTATAACCAAACTTAGTCACAATAGTCCTTAGATGGTCCCTTCTAAAAAAGGTATCTCGCAGGTCCGTACCTAATCCAAGATGGCCGCCAGCGGGGATCATAGTTTTAACATTGGACACTATGTGAAAGATATTCAAAGATCTTCTTCTCAGAAACTACCAGTCCAATTATAACAAAACTTAGTCACAATGGTCCTTGGATGGACCCTTCCAAAAATATATCCGGCAGGTCGGTACTTTATCCAAGATTGCCGCAAGCGGGGAACATCGTTATAACATTGGACCCTATGGAAAATACATTCAACGATCTTCTCAGAAACTACTAGTCCAATTAAAACCAAACTTAGCCACAATGGTCCTTAGATGGTCCCATCCAAAAAGGGTATCTGGCAGGTATGTACCTCATCCAAGATGGCCGCCAGTGGGAACATAGTTTTAACATTGGACCCTAAGGAAAATACATTCAAAGATCTTTTTCTCAGAAACTACCAGTCCAATTATAACCAAACTTAGTCACAATGGCCCTTAGATGGTCCCTTCTAAAAAAGATATCTGGCAGGTCCGTACCTCATCCAAGATGGCCACCAACTGGAACATAATTTTTACATTGGCCCTATTGATTTTAAGGGGAACTTCTGCCCAAATTTTTGAAGTTTTACTTGACTTGTGGTCTGAATGTTTTAGTTTCAGCAATATTTATGTATTACCTTGATTATAAGGGGAACCCCTGCCCAAATTTTTTTTGAATGGTGTTCTGTTATGGGTTGTAATGGATGGTGGATCTTTCGGTTGACATGGAAATCAAACAAGAATACTGTAATTTTAGGGAAAAAAGTATTCTGCTAAATTTTATGTTAAATTTTTCCTATTGGAAATGCCTTTTATCTATGTCAGCCATGGTCCAGGTGAGCGATGCAGGCTCTTGAGAGCCTCTTGTTCTGAACAAGTTCTTGAATAGCGAAGTACAACACTACAACTTCACACTAAAAAGGAATTGTGAAGAGCCGAAATCCAAAGGGTAAAAAGACAGTGAAGGTGCAAAACTATCGGAAAAATTGTAAACCACAATGGTCCTGACTTGGCTTGGTACAGACATTTCAAAAGAAATGGTGGGTAAAATCGGTTTTATGGCCTGCCAAACCCCCTTCCATTGCGGTAGTTTTCGGTGGCAACTCAGCAGCAACTTCTTCTATCGAAATATCGTCAAAAATGAAAAAAGTATTTTTCATCACAGTACTAAGAGAAAACAGAATCTTTAATCAAAATTCAGACCGAGACATCAAATGTCAAGGGACTGATTAAAGAACTCTTTTTAATAATCGTATGAGCGGCGGACAATGAGATAACTTCCATAATAAGGAAGACCAAATAATTGGTGCGAGCTCTCGTATAACATCATCTGTGAAACCTACACTTTGAAACCAGGAGAAGTAGGAATATTACTCTCACTAATAATTCGTCAATTTTTGTTGTTGCAAATTTTAGTACTGAGATGACCATTTTCGTCAAATTCGAGATGTAAGTCCTAAAAGATGTAGATCTATTATAGTTTCTGTGTATTTGATCTCTAGTTCTGTTCTGGAGGATATATTGTTGGGATCAATACAACAAAAAAAATGCGTTATTAATGTGAAGAACATCATCAATCTAAGGGAGATTTAAAAATGTAGAATTTATGCAAATCAGAATAAATGACAGTAAATCGAAAAGGCTGAGACCCATCGGACAGCACAAAAACCGCATATCTCATGCCAATGAAATTGTGAAACTCAATAGGTATAATTGGGAATGACATGAAAAGATGTATTTATTTATTTAGATGGTGAAATTGTATTAGCTAGGCTATGATATAACCTAGCTATATAGATAGTTCTTGNGGCGTCCAGTTTCGTCCTGATAAAATGGGAAGGGGTTTAATTTTTCTGTTTCCTTGTGGAAGTTGAAAAGTATTATAAACATTTAGTATAGGTGGTACTGGGAACAGGTTTGTAGAGGATGATGGGATTGGTATAGCAATATCGCTTAGCCAGATTTATAAATATAGATATGATAAAAAGAATAAAAACAGTAATGTATAAATTTAAAACCAGAAGTTAATAAAGATGAGGTATTGTGCAATAATCAATAATATACAAATACTATAAAAGACTTTTCAATTGTGTTAAACAAAGCGTGATTGTAGTTTGTAGAGATACTTAGGCCCGGGTACTTAGGCAATGGAGAACGAAAGGCGGAAAGAGATAGAATAATTATTGCGTTTTTTGCGGAAGAATAAAGAGCTACCCTAGGAGAATGCAAAAAAAATAATCCAAAGACAAAAGAACGAAACTACTTTGAGTTGCTGTTGGCAAAAAATTAGAGGTTTGATCGAATCAGTGACTGTTTTATCACATGTGCTGACCAATAGAAGAAATTACAAAGAAGTACCGAGAAAGGCTTACTTCAAGTATTGAATTGAGTATACAAATACATCATAAGCCACCACACTCTGTCAATCAAACACGCAATTTTCTATCCAAGGCTATTCCATAGCCTAGTGTATCGTTTTTATTTCATAAAAACCATTATCCGATTTATATCATCCACTTATGTTTATAAAGTCCCCTCGTGTTTTCTAGTTAATGTTATTAGGAGTGACCCTTTTGATTATTTCATGAGTAATTCTGCTGAGTCATTTCATCTCACCTATACATTTCATCTATACTCTCCGATTTGACTTTCTCCTGGCTTAAATTTTCACTTTGAACATATCATTCTCGCATCAGTAGTCATTCATAACGGAAGACGCTTTTGATCCCTGTCGAACCATGGGAACATGATATTTCTCTCAGGTGTATCTTTAAGTTTCAACGGTTTAATGTCCAGCATTTCCACAACCTGAAGACTTTCTGCAAAAGTGTAAATGTGGAAAGGCATCGATGTATAGCTTATGGAAGTAGTGCTTTAATAGCCGTTTTAAAAGAAAGGTTGTTTTGTCGAAAATGATACTCGCTGTCGTCAATTCAGAAATCAATTACGGAGGCATAATAGAATACCTCTCTTTGCATTGATCAGAACTTTGTATAGCTGATAGGATTCCAATTAAAACATTGGACTAACTTTAAGGAAACATCGGCAGTGGAATACCTAAGGAACAAGGGAGGTAATAATTACAAAAATCAAAGCCCAGATACATGGTAAATGGGTGTAATAACACAATTACCGAATAGAATTATCAAGAGCAAACGGCCATGTGGCAAAAAGATATAAAGCAGGTGAAAACCACCGGAATAATTGTAGACCGCATTTGGTGCTGACCTGATACCGGCATTAGAAAAGAAATGGTGAGTTGAACCGGTCCCGGGGGGGGGGGGACTTCCATTAATTAGGAATACCGGGATGTGCCAAAATTTCGGGTATGTTTTTTGTAAATTATAAGACGCAATCAAACGATGCACAAATTAAAGATAAACATGTGGGAACAAGACTTTACTGTTGTTACGATTGTTTTTTTTATTTATCACATTGGCTTTAGGGGGAAGGTTTGGGCCCAATAAAACTAGTTTAACCCCGTCGCAGCAGGTTTGCGCCTGTCCTAAGTCAGGAAATTTATGAAGCCTTTGCGTGTCTTGTCTTTTTTTCTTGTTCGTTTACTTTATGTCTTTAGGAGTCTAGGATGATGTTTATTTCGCTGAACTTGATTATTCTTTATTCAGGGGCCGACTCCGACCTGTCATTGGGTGTGGGGTTTTCTCACCGTTCATTGAAGATCTTATGGTAGCTTTGAGTTGTTATTACTCCCCTTTGGGTCGTTGTATCTTTGACACATTCCCCGTTTCCCTCCTTTTTTTCTATTATATATATTGTATAGGGATTTGATTTGTCCCATGTACATTTATATGAGCTCACCTTACCAACACATTATCATTCATATTATATGGAGCTGTGTGCAACACTATTATCTACATACATTTATATGATATCCTTTTCCTTATTCATTCTTCTTTATTAACAGTGGTGTTTCGTGTCTCTTCGAGAATCACTCAACAGGATTTACCACCAACATCTCGGACGTGAAAATAATATGTCACAGGATATTATATCGAGGACTATACTCAATTTCCATAAACTCGTTTCTGCTCCATGAAAATGTTACAACGGTTTAGTATAGTAAGTGAGAACCGAACCTTAGATTAATGGCTGGGATAAACTGTTTCAATTCCTCTGGTTGAAGACCCTCAGGCGACATCAAGAGTTCATTTACTCCATATCCTTTCGTGAAATATTAGACAGGAATAAAAGCCCTGTCCTTGATAAACTAGTGAGTTTTCTATTTATAGGGTGCGTTTTTGTCATATGTACATTCACTCCATATCCTTTCATTTTTTCTGTGAGGAATATCTTGACAATATAAGTTTTATATCTTTAAATTAAATTTACACAAATGCCTTTTTCGTATTTTTTTTTGGCATTTCATTTGAACTTGTTACGTGAAAGATTTAAAGGCAGATAGGACCAAGTGTAAAGGCGACGAGGACACAAATACGTAGACAGACTGACGAATTTTCTAACATTCCCGTGCTTTTATGAATTATTTTCTCTTTGAAGATCTTCGTTTAAATAATGGTTAGATAGCACCATTAAAGACTATAATATGTCTGTATGTAATACTGATACAGATAATACAGATGGAACGTTCATCATTGCTTTCCTTGGCATCTAACCCCACTAATTATCTAGATCCGTGTAGGCATTCCATTGACTTGCACTAGGGTTGACATCAGTTTTGGAACTTTAAATTGATGGTAGTTTGACTTTCATTTTACACTTCTTTTTAATTGTAGCGATATCATTTTACCACCCAAATCATAACATATTTAGGATAATGTGGAAATAAAAGTGTAGAAAGGGATATTGGGTATTAAATCTTATTTTTTGTAGTGAATAAAAGTGGACGAAACTTACCTTGAGGATATTGTACCACAAGACTAACAGGATTTGAAGTTATGTAGAAATCCCTGAATAATGCAACAAACAGAAATACATTTTTATTTTTTCAAAAATCTGAACATGAAAACAAGACATCTATGATTTTTTTATGTCAATGTTGAAGATGTTGTAACACGTAATGGTAAATCTTTAATACTGTTTTAATAAAAACAATAATAACATTTGTCCTCCTGTAAACAGGATAGGATAACATAAACACTGTTTATTGGTGGCTGTTCTTGATGATGACGGACATGATGGATACAACTATCAAGCTAACCATGGAGAAAGGTGTAGCAACTGAAAGGAAAAAGAAATATAGTCGTTTTAAACTTATAACAAACAGGATGGATGACAAATGAAGAAAATAATTCATAATTGAACATACTCTTAACTTGTTTTTTATATACTTTTCTTTTACTAGTACTTTTAGTTCCATAATAAATTACTAATTCAATAATAAGCTAGGCAATTTGGCAGAAACATGCAATTATGATTAATTTTGATGAATTAATACACTATATATTTTTGTTTATGAAGATACACACAACGTAGGTAAGGACGTTTTTACTTACGGTTACTGGAAGAACGTAAAGTAGCACAATTATCCATAACCGACTGTGAACAATTAGCATAAACTAAGGTTTCATCACTGTTATCCTCGCACTCGTATCCACAGTCACATTTAAATGATTCCTCTATACATTGGATTGATCCACTCTGGCATGTGAACCATCCGGTTGGACAAATCTGAAAGCAGAGAATAAAATTACATCATTTTACTTAGGTAAGACAATAGTGACAGACGTATATTCCATATTATATTGGTCAATGAAAATTTGTGTTCAATTGTTCGTTTTTCCCATGACTTTGTGAAGTTATCACAAAGTATATGTGGAACATTACCTAAAATGAGCAAATAAAGGGATATGGAGTAAATGTAGATGGGACAAAATCCCTATAAATACATGACAAGATTAAGCAAACGGAACAACACTTTCACTGTTGTTCTTCATCTTGAAGTCATCATGAGGCCTTCAACAAAGAGCAAACACTACCACCTCATAGTAAGTTCAAGACGACCCCTAGGAACGGCGTTGAAAATTGCTACATTCATGTATCCATTTTATGGATGGATTATCATGGATGCGGGGTCGTCAACAAGCATAACAAATCGGGCAAAGTACTCTTACAAGCACTGTCATCCGTTGCCCGACAAAGGGACCAATAGACAATACGCCATATAAACGATCACAAAGCACTCATCGAATTGATCAGTGATCAGAAATGGAACTTCCAGCTGAACTCCAAACCTATCTTGCTGCCGACATCAAAGATGGAATGGAAATGAAATGGACTTTCTCCACTTCAGAACACAAGACAGAGGTTAAACTGACTTGGATCAAGGTTCCGGAGAAGCCGAACAAAAAGAACCGTTCGCCAGCCACCAGGAAGAGAAACGCTCGTCGTCTCGACCAGTGGCGCCAGAACAGGAATGCCGTTGAAACCACTGCAAAGACAGTAACGAAAGAAACAGCATCACAAGAAACGCAGACACAGCAGAAGGCAACAGCTAGCCAAGGAAGCAATACATCACCACCACGAAGAATCTCCAGGTCTAACGCCAGCACTGAAACAACAACAAAGAAAGGGAGACAACTTACACCAACAAAATACAGAAATGAAGAAGATAAACTTGAAGGAAGAACATGGACGGCCTCAACAGTAGTAGTCAGCCCATATAATGAGAAACAACGCTGCTATAGAATGAAATTTGAGGACAACTATATCCATTATAGCGAGGGATTTGATGTTGGATAAGTACCAAAACTAGAAGTTAAAGAAGAAAGCCATCTGTCCGCAATTACCAGTTTGGTAAGCCGGACGTTAAACCCTCAGAACCGATTGTAAGAAAACTTCGCAAGTAAAATCGGGAGATGTGGGCTATATATATGAAAATAGTAAGAAAAATAATTTAATTTCAACAAAACAATTAAGCCAATTTTTGAGTTTTGATAGTGCATCCATATGAGAAATTCTCACATGAACAAGTACACCATAACTGACAACATAGAAAGAGCATACACCTCAAGCACGGGGAAGGGCATCTTTACGGACCCCACACTGCACACGAGACAATCTCCGCCGTAAATGAACAAATGAAAGTCTGTGTGAAGTACTGTTACGATGACAATACGCCAATTACTTCTTTCACAGATTTGTATGTATCGTCGGTCCTATTTGTTTCTCTTGTTTAAATTTTTGTTATTTCCATGATGCCAATGTTTCGACTGAATCATACGACATATTTTCAGGCCTCAAAGACAAATTATATCGACATTCGGCCATCCTCGGCTGATTCCGGTACCCTTCAGATGGAGGTACGGAATCGGCCGAGTTAAGACGAGTGATTATATCGAACCAACAGCAATGAAAGAAAACTCAAGTAACATGACACCTACCTACCAACGAAAGCAACATCTAGACAATATACTGATAAAACAATATGCATTTGAAGAAAGGTAAGAATTACTTTGATAATGAAGTGCCATTTCGATTTTGAATAAAATGTTCTTACCTGAACGTACTGGTTTGGAGCTGCAGTAGGGCATGCCTGCGTGTTACACGTGTCAAATTCACTAGATGAACCTGAGCAAGGTAGCCCGCCGTTCTGTGGATAAGGATTAGAGCACGTTCTTGATTTGGTGTACTGTCCACCCCCACAAGTCACAGAACATGTACCGAAGGAACCCCATGCTGACCAGGCACCATCAACTACAATATTAAGATATGAGGTTGTGTTATTCCGAAGAACAAATCATGAAATCACAATATATGGATATATGGAATATGGGGTAATGTAAGTAAGATAAGGAAATTTCAGTTCATATATGGTACGCAAGTAAACAAAGAAACAAAACTGTTAGTCTAAGTCTTCATAATCTAAAAGTTTACACAATCTCTGGCGTGAATCGTCCTTGATAGAAAAAAGGCAATTTCAACAACGAACATTTTTTTTAGTTTAGAAAGGGGTATGCACATTGCTCAAAAGTAATGTGCTAAATTCAGAAGTATTTGATCAAAGAACTAAATACAAATTGATAGGTGTACTAAAAACTCATTGAAATTTTATTATATTCGATTCTCTTCTGTTGCTTCTGTTTTATTTTCCGTGAAATATTTGAGCTTATTGCTTTTTGATTCGTTTTTATACAGGAGAAAATATTTTAAAAAAATTTAAAGACCATGTCTAGGACAAATGTATACCTACTTATACAAACTTGGGTATTGCAATCTTGTTGACTAGTTGTATCTCCGACACAACTAGCGCCACCATATTGTGGAGCAGGGTTTGTGCAGCTTCTACTTCTGTCCTGGGTTCCTCCACCACATGTGACAGTACAAGTTCCCCAAGCACTCCAGTCAGTAAATCCACCATCAACTATAAAGATATTATTACAATGGGACTTTATTATCTAACAAATTTTGAGATGAATATTATTGCATCGATGATAATGCCCTGACAATTAATGGAAAACGTGCCAAAGAATATGGAGAAAATGTAGAAACAATAACTGTAGTCTAGCCAGTAACAATTCAATTTTCATTATTTTTCATCAGCAAAAAGGAAAATAGAAGCACTGAAGAAATAGCATAGTAGTTCAGGTGAAGAGAACCTTTAAATCAAACCAAGAATTTAAATATATAATTGTATAAACAATGGAAGGATATGGGGTAAATGTACATAAGACAAAGTCTCGACAAAGCTCGACAAATACATGGTAAAACCAAGCAATGGAATAATGCATTTATTGTTGTTCTTCATCTTGAAGTCACCACAGAAATCTATTATGAAAGCTTTAAGATAGAAAAATGGAACATTAGTGTTTGATACGAAAAAAATATTGGCAATTATAACGGACGATCCCACTTGTGGGCGAGTCTATCATTGGAGACAATTTTAAAGGGTCAGAAAAAAGTTCTACTATTCTTTATATCAGTAATTAACTAAACCATTTGATAAAACAAATTTTGGAAAATAAAATAAATTTTAAGAAATCGGAAAATTGATTATTGATTAATGATATAATTTGTAGATGTATGTGTCTTTTTTTACATTGATGCACTGACTGACAAAGTAGGCATTGCTTGACATACATTTTGCCAATATGTTTTTGGTATTTTAGCAGTAGCGAATACTGAACATAATAGCCTCTCGGGATCAAAGAAAACTTATACAAATAACCGATAAACAAGAATATTTGCATGTTTGAAAACATTTCCCAGTTATTCAGTTTTATGTTGTATATATATCTGCATTATATTGGTAAAAATGTAACATATAAAAAGACACACATTCTCGCCAACATCTTCTAAGACAATAAGTCATGTTAGATATGACTTACTTGGACACATAGGAAGAGTACAAGATTGTGAATCTGTGTCAGTTCCACTGCAGTCCTGACCTCCATACTGTGGTGCCGGATTGGTACATG
This sequence comes from Modiolus philippinarum, assembly GCA_002080025.1. Lineage (NCBI taxonomy): Eukaryota > Metazoa > Mollusca > Bivalvia > Mytilida > Modiolidae > Modiolus > Modiolus philippinarum. The sequence continues at coordinate 8,526 of MJUU01047795.1, read as the reverse complement.
TTCTAGAACGCATTTCAACTCCAGTCTCACATGTCACTGAACATGAACCCCATGCTCCCCATGTTGCCCAGTTACCGTCAACTAAAACACAATACATCACATTTCAATAAATAGACAAGAACTTCTTATGTGTAATAAAAATTGATTTCAGAATGGGGCTTTTGCATATCAATATAAGAAATAAGAAAAGAATATGATGTTTTATGCCGGTATGCAATACATCTTTACATTCAGAAATTGCGACAATGCGCGGATCTTTTCGTCGTGTTATACAGATAAGTTGCATTTTTGTTTTATCAATATGAAAGAAATTTTATACAAAATGAACATATGGAGTAAACGGTTTTGAATCATACTGCAACTGCAAAGGAAAACTTAAAATTTGTTGTTTATTATGATTAAATTCTTTCAATGTAACACAAATATAATTAGAATATAGACTGTTATGTGTTTGTTGTCCATGTCTTATTTAAATCTTTAAACAAATACATGTCCTTGAACATACTTGGACAAAAAGTTGATGGTGTGCATGACTGGTCCTCTGTTGCGCTCCCAACACATTGTTTCCCGTCATACTGTGGGGCTGGATCTGTGCATGTCCTTGATCTTGTTTGAGTTCCAGTTGTAGTGCCTCCCACAGTTTGACATGTTAGAGAGCAGGCACCATAAGTACCCCAGGCAGCCCAGTTTCCATCGACTAAAATGTAAATAAAATTAAAATATTCATGATTCAAACAATTTATATATGAACGTACAGTGCAAATGGTGTCATAAGACAGCCTTGAATTGGGCGGATATGAAAAAATATTCCTATTTATGAAACCTATATATAGTTCAGAAAAGTCCATTTTTACCAGAGCATTTTCGCAGACTCCCTTTTAATTTTTCTTAACTGTTTCTAAACGCAGTTCCTAATCCACTGATAGATGAAATGACAAAATATCAAATGATGGGTTAATTTCTAAGACATGATATAAAACTTACTTGGTGGTGGTTTTGCACAATCTTCATCAACTAAACCATCTCCGTCATCATCTATATAATATAATAAATAATAACTTAAAAGAGGAACAACAATAAATGTGTGCGAATATTTATACAAATTCCTCAAGATTTACACAAGATTTCTTCAGTTCCTTACAGAATCCAATACGAAACTTAGAATACAATCTTCATGCAGACAATGGTATTATAAAGAAAAGGCGTAAATGAATACAATTAGTTTTGAGGAAGACAGAAGATCATGGAACAGAACATTTCATGAAGGTACAAAATCGTGAAGGCACCAAAAGGTAGTAATGCGCAAATACAATTATATCCATTTTACTATATCCAGATAACAACGACCTTGGTTACAACAGAACGGTTATTGAACAAAGATAACTGTAGTATTATATGTAGAGAATAAACACATTGTTACAATAGAGTGTCTCCAGAAATATGAACCTAAGTGTAGTGATATATTCAGAGAATCAGGACCTTGTAAACTAAAAATGTATTTAATCCAATATTAATTTTAATATTCAAAAATAAGCAAAGGTACGAGCAGAGGTATAACAACCGCATTGTATGCTAACATCTCTTGATTACAAAGATAAATACAATAACATGGAAAATAAAATGGATAACACAGCTACTTTGTAATTGACATTTAATTGTCTTATCCACGGAAAGTGGCTTAAACAATGCTTTCATAACTTATGCCTGTACCATAGCATTGATAAAATAGTGGATAAAACAGAAACATAGGCTTAAAACAGAGGCGATGACGTGAAGTGTTATATGGTATTTGTGCTGCCAACAGGAACTGTTTTATATGGATAGAAAATTGGAAGTAGTGAAATATTTTCGAATAGATCCAATGTTTGAAAACGTTTTTCATACCAAACAATAACTTCCTTTATATCAACGAAGGCTAAAGTAGTTTAATAAGGTAGATCGCCACTAATACACGGCGCATTCGATTGGCGCATTTGTGTAACACGAGTCGGATGCGGAATTGACTTGATTTTCAAGCCGGAATAATCCTGTATTGGCCTATACATTGTGACGTCACAATAGATTGACATACACTTTCCCGCGAATTAGCTCCCTTTTCCCGGAAATATTGTCTATTTCGTAAACTATATCAAATAACTTTCTTAAGTGAACGGTGACATGTAGATTTTTTCAGCGTAACAGATAGCTTAAGTATATTTCTATGAAATATCAAAAAATAAAAAAAATCTGTCTGATATTTATTTTATATGAAAAATAAGCAATAAGCATGTTCTCACAGTTTCCTATATATTCTTTGTAACTATTGCTGAAAAATACTGAATTTGGCCTGATTTTCAAAGCCAGATTTCAGGAAAAGATGATCGGTGACATATCATTTTTATTTTATTTTTGGAACTTATAGGTTAAGATCTGCAAAATATCTTAAAAAAAAAAAATTCTGTCTGATATTTTTATTAGGATCGAACTACCTTGTATTAGAAATAAGGCGGTCTACTCAATGTTTTGAATGTGAAATTTGAGTTGGTGAGATGTGCAAAATACAATTATTTAAAACAAACATCACCACACACATACCTGCTCCACCATTTGCAGTTGTGCACATTTCCTCGTCAATTAACCCATCACAATCATTATCAATACCATCACCAGTCACTGTGGTCGAGGGAACACAAACCTGATAAATGTGTAACATCCAATCATTTTCATACAAACATCAATGTTTTGCAATTGATTTGCATTTTTATAAACTTGTTGATAATAAATTATCAGTTTTTTACACGTATTTCGGTTTATTGACTTCCAAACGTTTTACTTTTATCTGCAAGGAAGAGACATAAGTTGTCGAAATGCGCATATGCAGAATCAAAATTCAGAGTAACGTCGGTATTTTGTCATGTAAATCCAATAAGAACCAACTTTAAAGAAAACTCGTATTTTATTAAGGCGAGATAATTTATTAAAGACTAAAAGAAGAGCATATTTTTATTCTAAGAAAATAATAATTCCATGACCCTTTTTTGTGTTTGATATACACAAAGCAGTTACTTTTATATATGTAAATATTCTCCCTACAGTTTCATACAAAAATTATTATAATTAAAAATAAATATTAATTTTTTTTTGTATATTAAACCTGTCAAAATATGTTGACAGCTTCTGTTGGAAATAACTGAATTTTGCGTTTACTAATATTTTGGAGTACATTTAATAATCTTCCAATATCAGAAAATTAAGAAAAATCTATCGTTTTACAGTCCAATGAACTAAGTGATATGTCTTCACTAAAGCGAATAAGGGGATTCGAATTTGGATATGCATAAAGACAATACGGGATTACTAGTATTCGACCATTTTAAATTCATTGTTTTTTGCTTGACGTGGTAATTTTCGACTGATAGATCTACAAATATTTATCTAAAATTTATTTAAAAATCTTATGAATATTAGAGAATCACACAATTAACAGGTGTAGTATTCTTAAATGAGCACGAATTTTAATAAAAATGGTTTTGTGTGCGAACGCAGATTCGAATTCAGTTTTAAGTACGTGTGTTCACAGCAATAAATCAGAGAAAAGAAGGTGAGAGAAAAGTAACCATTTATGAAACTTTAAATTTCAACAACATTCACTGGATGGAAAATTGTTGATATTAATAGTTCTCAAATCATTGCTACCAAGTGATGACATTAATAGTTCTCAAATCATTGCTACCAATTTTTGATATTAATAGTTCTCAAATCATTGCTACCTAAAATTCAACATTTACAAACCGTATTAACTGGTGCCATTCGCATTCCAGTGCTGAAGCCGTATGTCTCGTAGTTTGCCTGTCCATACAAGTACCCGCCGAAGACGGAAATAGTTTGTTGATGACGAATTGTATGTGAACCGTCAGATACAGGTACATAACCACCAACGTAATCAGTGCCACTTATGTCATTATAAACAACACTGGTAGGAAATGCAGATCCGTCAAGCAGTAGGCCATCCTTTTCGGATTTTTTGACAACAAACATGAAGAAATTATTGTATGAACCAAGAGAATATTTGGGTGTTGTGAAAGTGTAGTCTGCTGCAAACTGTTCTACTGGTGGAATTATCATCATCATAGGATCGGATAGTTCAGAAGAGGACTGTTGACTCAAACAAAACTGAATGATTTTAATGGCTTTATCGGCAGTAATTTTGCAATAGGCAGATGAGGATATCAGTTTTTGTACGGAATCACCTGCGTTTGATAGAGTAAATTGGTCGCTAACGCCACCAGAAATTGTAACAGTTGTTGATGCCTCACTTGCTATAAACTTAAAATAGTCACCAGTAGTTCTAAGTGGTATTGGTACCGTTACAAAATTTTTTCCCCATGTATCAACTGGTGTCAACTGCTCTACGAGATGATCAGAAGAGCCTCCAGAGCCGATATTTGTTTTTCTGTTACCACTGTAGGCTGATATTTTCTTATCAGAGCTTATGTGTGTTCCGGTCAAATCACCACCAGATGTTAGCTGAACGGTGTCGAACTTGTCAATGTTAACGGTGAGAGTACTCCCTGCTGAGTACGTATTTCCATTGAAGGTGACAGTGTTCGAGCCCATGCCTGATGGGAAAGTAAATGTAACAGCTGTATTGTCGATTACCCCAACTACCATAAGTTCACATTGCTGTGAAGGTGGATACCACGTGACTGCATAATACTCCGTACCCAGCACATCAGTTGGGAGACCAAGGAAAGCATCATTAGAGTACTGTTCTTTATTAACCCCATAAATAACGACCTCATCATCCGCTGAAACCAAAATTCCTTTGGAAGCAGTGCTAGATCCTGACATGCGCAGACTTGGAGAGAAGAATAATTGTTTAACAGTTCCTGCAGTAACTGTAAATTGTTCATTTAAACTAGAGGAATATTTTGGTGCTGTTACTTGTACATTTACAGTAGTTGTTCTGGTTGTCGTGACAAACAATTCGATTTCGTAATTGGTTGCAATATTCTGCATATATCCAATGATGAATTCTGTTCCAGCATTGTCGGGTGCTTAAAAACACAAACAATCCTTGTTCTCATATACATTATTACATTATTTCTATTAAATTGCAAATTAAAAATGATTACATTTTGACACTTTTTATATTATACTAAGACATTATTAATGCAGATAAAAAGAAAGTAAGTACATACATACACACATATATATTTAACAATTTTATGAAAAACTAATGATTTTCAGAGAAATTTTTTTTTTCAGTCTAATCAATTACAAATATTTTTCAGAGTCCAATTTAATTATCCATACCTGAACGAACACCCTGAACTGTGAGTGCAGCCACAAGGAGGACGCCGGCTACCAAGTCAGCTAAATAAAAAGTAAGGAAAGAACATCACCTTATGAAACAATCTATGAGTTTATCAAAAACACATTATTTGCTTTAAAAAAATTGCTTTTCGAAAGGTAATCTCGATCCCTAATTTTGATTAATTATATCTCGCTCGTAGGAGAAAAGGGTTGTACAAATGAGATAATTCAAATGGAAAAGCTATAAAATTTTGTTCGAACAAGATAACTTTTATAGCGGAGTATTATTTTTTCGTATGATGAGACAAAAATATATCAACGTATTATTCAGTTCAGAAGGGGATAAATATTTCTTCATCATAGAATCTATATTCTTTGTGCAAATTTAAGACCATACAACAAACTCTTCGCACAACGACTCTAAATTTCGAAATTGTGAGATCGCATTCGCCAAGATACAGCATGAAAAATTTATTTAAAAATCATAAATTTACTTTATACATTATTACAAAATCTTACGAAAATCTCAAACCTTTGCGAAATAATTATTCCAATAAAATAAAAATGGGTATAGCTGGCAAAGATTAACAGGTAAAAAACACAAAAATATACAAATTAAAAAACATATAAAAATGAAAACAATATAAAGAAGGGAAGATAATTATTGTGTGGATAATTTAAGATCCTTTGCATATATATTTTTATAATTATTCAAATAGTTGCGTAACGCAAAATAGTACAAAAATGTGTAGCGCAATACGCTTGCATAGTGCGGTTTTTGCAAAGAATTTAGATCATTGTGTGGATAATTTAAAATCCTTTGCACTGTGTATTAATATGCATATTTTTAAACTTTCTCAGACGTGCAAGATTTATGTGTACTACTCCTTGAATAAGTAGCGTCTTTGCTTTTTTGCTGTTTTTTAATTTTGATTTTTAAGAATGTACACGAGTTTATGAAAAATTCTTAATTTTTTTTTTATTTCCGAAAAATAATAAAATAAAACATAACATAAATATAAATATGAAAAAATAATAATAAATAAAGTTAAAATAATAATGATGATCATAATAATAAAAAAAATAAAATAAAACCACACTTACAAATTAAATAAAAAAAGGTATGAAAAATTGTATTTAAGTGTTTAGCATTTTACCTTTACTCATTTTGAAGCAGTCGCCCTCTTTTGTTGAACAAGAGAAAGTAATTGTTTAATATAGGATTTTATTTTGGCAAGGTGGTCTCTAACTATAAACCTTTAAATAAATATAATTATTTCTTAACATTTTTTTCACATTACCTTTATTTTGTTATTTTTTGTAATTAGGTTAATTCTTTAACATAAAATTTAATATATAAGGCGATAAGTTTTCAAAATATAAAAGTTTCTTACTGAATCTTTACATTATACAAATGACAGTTAATTCTATTGCCAAGTTTCATTGTTCTTAAAATGAGAACACAGCTAAAATGATCATGACGACCTACATGGTTCAAAATTAAACAACATGAAACAAACTTCTTACCATCATCATAATCACAAATTTATTTTATACACTTAATTATTTCTTTTACTTGGATTTTTCAGGTTATGAAACGCTCTTCACAAGAAAGAAAGGCATCTCTTGATTTGAAGCCAGAAGGTAAAGGTATATATACTTACAAACATAGACAAAAATTTGAGCTCAACAGGTTGCAGGAAGGTTGCAGAAGCATAGCAACGAAAAAAATGGGCTAATGCCGACACTTGTCAGTAGGTCGAAGTCCAAGATCACATGAATATACAAAAAATAGATAATTTGAGCTGAAGAAAAACTTCATAAAGCCTAGTAGATTTAAATGAAACCTACATAAATAAAAGTTTCAGAAATAAAAAGAAACTATTTATTTGGGTGTTATCAGGTTAACAGTCAGAGTCTCATGTTTCATATAGAAATATATAATTTGAGCTAAAAATAGGTTTCCACGACATAACTTTGAGAATCGTTTTTTTTTCAAATTCATTAAACAGAAGGAAGTTGTAGATTTATGAAAATTTAATCAGTGTAGCAAAGGTCATGGATGGCCACATGGACTTGCATGAACAAACCTCATTGTTGAAGGCCTCATAGTGGCTTAAAGATGAAGAGCAACAACAAAAGTGTTGTTTCTTTGCTTGGTGCTATTATGTATTTCTAGAGACCTTGTCTCACGTGCATTTACTCCATATCCTTTCATTATTAATTACATAATTAGATAATTCGATTTGAAAATTAGTCTTAACAACATAACTTGGGAACGCCATTTTTGAAACTTTTACAGACGAAAACTTGATGGTAAATAAGATCCCAATCCATTTTAGTCAGTAGGACAACACAATTACCGAGCTGAATTGTCAAGAGCCGAATTATAAAGGGCAAAAAGAAAAAGAGAGGTGCAAAATCTCCGGAAGAATTTTCAATTGCAATGGTTCTGACTTAGTATTAGCATTTCGAAACAAATCGTAGGTTAAACCTCTTTTATGGCATACAAACCTCTTCTTCCACTGTAGTAGTGTCCTGTAGTAAGTCAACACCAATTTGCTGTTGAAAGGTGACAAGGAAGTTCAAGTTGACGGGTATTTATAGAAACAGATTTCTTTGTCTTTTACTTCTTAAATTTAAGGAGTAAATTAAAGGTTTATATCTAAATTGTTCTAAAATTTCTGCAGTAGCCATGAAAACGAAAGAAAAAAGTAAATGAAATGTATTCTACATCTCCGGTTTTTCATTCCTGTATAAAGAACAGGAAATTCTGACTGTTGACCTTCTTACACCAAAATCAATAGGTGTTTTTTTTTACTTCTGAAACTTTCATTTGTGTGTGGGTTTCATCGAAGTCCACAAGGCATTATGAACTTATGCTCTAGAAACCATTTTTTAGCTCAAATAATCTATTTTTATATGTTTGGCATTGAATTTGACCTTACTAACAAGTGTCCTCCTAATACAAAAATTCTTTATCTGTATAAGCTTTACATTTTATTTCGAATTCTAATATGGGAACAATGGAAACCATGACGAAAAGCCATATGAAAATATCCAATAACATATGAGCGACTTCTCAACAGTTTTTACGCTGAAACAGACGACGTCATAATATGTTTTGTGCACAAAAACGTCAGTAAATTGTATGCAATGGCTGTACACCACCATAGGTCCGCGAAGATAATTAAATGTCATATTAGAATCGAAACAATTCATGTTCGCCGG
>MJUU01047791.1:129432-149758 GCA_002080025.1 Modiolus philippinarum | reverse complement strand
ATTGTTTGCGTTATATGCATTATAAACCTAGTATGTGTATTGTATGAATTCTAAGCTGGTTTTGGTTTGTCTTTTTAAATCATATTGGTAATTTGTTCTCTATCAGTTTTTACACATATTTCGCTTGATTGATTTTATAAAGTTTTATTCGATCTGCACTAAAATGACATAACTGGTTGAAATGCGCATGTACAAAATGTAAATGTTCAGTAACTTCTGTATATTTTGTTATTCCTAACGCAATACAAACAAAACGTGGAAACGTAGGCATACAATGGATGTTTTAATCACACCTTATGTAAGTAAGCTGCATTCTAATGGTCAATAGCCGTGGTAGTTTTTGGCCAATACCCCCTCACAAATGTTTTTGTCCCAGAGTCGTCCGTGCACTTTGATGAATGAGGCATTCGGTGGAATTAAACAGATATATCATGAACGTTGGGGTATTTGCCAAAAAAAACAAGTATTGGGTATGAATTTCCCTCGCCTTTCAGGCTAGGGAAATTTTACCGACCCGCGACTTGTATTTTTGGCAAATACCCCTCCCTATTATGATATTAATATAAGAAAGATAACAGGAAACACCTACAACGGCCGTAAACCACAATTACATGCCACAATCCACCAGAGAACCGCACGAGAAAAACAATAAAATGACAAAAGACAAACATTGACAACGATAGGAACTCGGGATAGCCGGACTTGGTACCGGCACTAGCAAGAGCTAGCGGTAGGGTTAAACCGGTTTATGGGTACACAAACCTTATATATCTGTTCAAAATGGTTGTTATAACAAAATTATTGAATAAAATTTTCAAGCGACAAAGTCCAAGAGGCAAATACACAAAGCGGGCTGAAATAACCGGAACAATATGTAAAAATGCTTGTTATCAAAACTGCCACATTTTCAAAACTCATAATTCATGTAAAAAAGGGATAACAGGAAACACCTACAATGGCTGAAAATTATTATTACATGTCATAAGCTGCCATGGAACACATGAAAAACACGAATAAGACAAAAGACAAACGTAGACAACGATAGGAACTCGGCATAGCCGGACTTGGTTCCGGCATAAGCAAAACCCAGCGGTACGATTTAACTGGTTTATGGGTGCACAAACCAACCTTTTATCTGTCCCGTTTCCCTATAGTATAATAAACATACGAATAAAACACAACACAGGTAGACTACTAACTCGATGACCACAATCATTCATGGTATCATAAAGATATAGCGAAAGTGAAGCCTCTCAAGGCATTTTCATATGTATCTTTCGACATTTTTATTTACTTACTTTTAAAATGCAAACTTCAATGTAAACAATGATCGATTCTAGCGTAAAATTGATTCAGGACCTTGGACATTTCATTGCACTAAGCGAGAAAATTACAAATAGCTTTTATTTATGTTTTCATTTTATTTAGTCGTTACATGTTATGTTAAATATCTAGATATCGTTGAAAACCAAACATTAACACATTTTTTTCAAAAGGTCAAAATTTCCATGATCTAAAGCACATCAACTTGATGAATAACTTCAAGATTATGATCGATGCAGTTAATGAGGGCGAAGAAAGAAAAAGAAGATGTGGAGACATTATCAGACTGTGTAAGGTCGATTAAGTCATTAATTATTAATCGCATCCGGCGCTTGGGAAAATCTATAAAAACTAGAACGTATATATGATACTTTTGTTGCAAAAACATTAACGAATCTCCAAGATAAACCGTCACAGTACCCACAGACAAAGTTTTATACAATATTGTATTTGTATGTATGAAACACTATTTAGACTGTCTTGTTAAGGAGATAAGTATTGACAGTTTATCCGGAAATTCTAATTATACCCCAACTACAATATCTAGAGACGAGATAATCACAAATTAAACTTCTGTATCAGCGTCCTTATGTATTAAAGGGGATGAAGATAACAGTTACCTCCCTTGCATTTATTGGACACCTAAGCGTCACAAGTATCGCTACAAACCGGGATTTTCTGCCCCTATCCAAACTCATTACCACTTTATCAACTGCAGTTAGAGATGGCCTGAAAAGCTGCTGCGAAAATCTACGCGCGGCGTGATTCAGATGTATATGAAAAAGAAAGGAAATGAGGTAAATGTCAAGGAGACAACATCCCATATCCAGGTTAAAACGACAAAAAACAAAACATCTAGGGGTCACCATATGGTCTTCAACACAGTGAGGAACCTCACACCATGTAGTAAGCCCTCAATTGCCCCGAAAAGGTAAACAAGAGGCTCTCAAGAGCCTGTATCGCTCACCTGGACCATGGCTGACATAGATAAAAGGCATTTCCAATAGGAAAAACGAAAAATAAAATTTAGCAGAATACTTTTTTTTCTAAAATTACAGTATTCTTATTTGGTTTCCATGGCAACCGAAAGATCCACCATCCAATTCAACCCATTACAGAACACCATTCAAAAAAAAATTTGGCAGGGGTTCCCCTTATAATTAAAGTAATACATAGTGCTGAAATTAAAACATGTAGACCACTTTTCAAATAAAAATTCAAAACTTTGGGCAGAGGTTCCCCTTCAAATCAATAGGGCCAATGTAAAAACTATGTTCCAGATGGTGTCCATCTTGGATGAGGTACGGACCTACCAGATATATTTTTTGGATGGGACCACCTAAGGACCATTGTGGCTAAGATTGGATCTAATTGGACTAGTAGTTTCTGAGAAGAAGATCTTTGAATGTATATTCCATAGGGTCCAATATTAAAACTATGTTTCCGCTGGCGACCATCTTGGATGAGGTAGAGACCTGCCGGATACCTTTTTTAGAAGGGACCATCTAATGACCATTGTGACTAAATTTTGTAATAACTGGATGGGTAGCTTTTGCGAAAAAAATCTTTGTCTTTCCCATAGGGTCCAATGTTAAAACTATGTTCCCCGCTGGCGGCCATCTTGGATTAGGTACAGACCTGCTGGATACCTTTTTTGGAAGGGACCATCTAAGGACCATTGTGACTAAGTTAAGTTATAATTGGACAGGTAGTTTCTGAGAAGAAGATCTTTGAATGTGTTTATCCATAGGGTCCAATGTTAAAACTATGTTCCCTGTTGGCCGCCATCTTGGATAAGGTACGGACCTGCCTGATACCTTTTTCGGAAAGGACCATCTAAGGACCATTGTGACTAAGTTTCGTTATAATTGGACTGATAGTTTCTGAGAAGATCTTTGAATGTCTTTTCTATAGGGTCCAATGTTAAAACTATGTTCCCTGCTGGCGGCCATCTTGGATTAGGTACGGACCTGTTGGATAATTTTTTTGGAAGGGACCATCTTAGGACCATTGTGGCTAAGTTTGGTTATAATTGGACTGGTAGTTTCTGAGAAGATGTTTGAATGTCTTTTCCATTGGGTCCAATGTTAAAACTATGTTCCCAGCTGGCGGCCATCTTGGATTAGGTACGGACCTGTCGGATACTTTTTTTGGAAGGGACCATCTAAGGACCATTGTGACTAAGTTTGGTTAAAATTGGACTGGTAGTTTCTGAGAAGAAGATCTTTGAATGTGTTTACCCATAGGGTCTTATGTTAAAACTATGTTCCCCGCTGGCGGCCATCTTGGATGAGGTACGGACCTGTCGGATACTTTTTTTAAAGGGGACCACCAAAGGACTATTGTGACCAAATTTGTTTCCAATTGGCCCAGTGGTTTCAGAGGAGAAGATCTTTGAATGAAAAGTTTACGCCGGACGGACGGACGACGGACGGACGGTCGACGGACGACGGACGACGGACGCCAAGTGATGGCAAAAGCTCATCCTGGCATAGCCAGGTGAGCTAAAAAGTGAATAAACCAATGGAAACAAACCACATCCAATAACCCAAATATCAAGAAACTAAAATTTTATAAGAAGACAAGGACAAGCCCATGACCAACATATTCCTGACTTGGGACAGGCGCAAAAATTGCGGTGGGGTTAAACTCGTTTTATTGGATCCAAACGCTCCCCCTATGTGTGGTGAATGGCTAAAAATAAATACACAAAAAGACTCACAGTAAAAATCAAACTAGAAAAAAGTCCAACTTATCAAGACGAGTACCCTTACAATGAAGTACATAAAACATGAAGACAATACACACGGGTAATGTCCGGACAAATGCTCGCAGTTACTGACTGCTAGCTAAGGACATAATTTCCGTTGACTATGATATCAAGCCTTCTTACATATGAAATTTCAATTGAAATACTTCTAAATAGAGTTGGTATAACAACCTCATCAATTATGAAAGAAGAACATGATATTGTGCAATGCCAAATACTGCCAATATGAAAAATGGTTTAAATTTAGTTATGGTGTAACGCATTTAGGAGATGATCAATATTTTTGCCAACAAAAACCAGATGTAAAGAATTAACAACAATGCTGTATTCTTGAAAAAGATTTTCTTGAACAGCTCTCCTCAAACAGTCTCGTATACTGCAATAGCATTCAAACGTTTGAATTTTCTACCATTGATACAACCCTTCTACATAATAAGCTTAAACAGTAATTTCCAATGTGATACATCAATTTTCCTGTACCGAAAAAGGGAGAACGCAGGTATTCATATTTGTTAATAGGAAAAGATAAAACTTATTTTGTCAAGAACCATACTGAGTTGAACAAGAAATATAGGGAAAATGACGTGATAAGGATGCTTTGATTTTTTATTGACAATATTCATGTTAAATGTGGAGACCGAGTTTTTTTCAACAAAAAATATAGATTCCGATGGGAACAAAGTGCAACACTTTTTGCTGCAATTTTTTTAATCGTATAAAGAAAATGTTTTCCACAGGCAAGTACCACAGAAACAAAAACAACTAGCCCAGACTTTTAATTTAGGCTTCAGGTATATAGACGATGTAACTTTTCTTAATAACCCAATAATTAAAGAATATTTACATTAGATTTACCCAAATGAACTATAAATTAAAGAAAGAACCTATACACTCATGCAATTCTGCTTCATACCCCAACCTTTTATTATACATTCGCGACAATGGACGTTTGAAATCTAGGTTATATGACAAACGAAATGATTTTGACTTCCCAATTGCGAATTTTCCCTTTCTCAGCAGCAATATACCTACCTCCCCAGCATATGGAGTGTATATTTCACAATTAATTTGTTACTGTAGAGCTTGAGTTCATACAGTGACTTTTGGAAGGATCAAAAGTACTGTTTCAAAAACTGGGCTAAGTTCAGCCGATGTTACTTTTGTAACTTCAAATTTATTATGTGGCCGTCACCACGACATTATGAAGAGATATCAAATGTCTGTGTCACAAATGAAAATGATATTTTCAGCTATTTTCAACCAGATTCACGTCTTCCCGGATTTTACATTGCCTATTCTGACTTTACCCTGAATTGACCAAATGACAGTGTGATGGGTATTGTATACAGAGCAGGACAAGCTTTACTTTTTATTGTTGTATTTGTAGCGTTTTGTGCTTGTGTAGCGTATTTAGTCTTCCGTCTTTTGTATTCTTACTCTTGAAGTGTTTCTGGACTTTGATTTTTGTAATCGTTTTCTTTGTCCATTCGGTATTCTACTGCCGTTGTGTCTAAATATAAATGAATGCAGGAATTAAACATTGGAAACTAGCATGAAGTTGAAAAAACAATAATAAAAGGCACTGTGTGTATATCTCATGAAATACAAATGTGTTCCATCGTTGTCTTCAGATGAAAGCCATAAGATCAAATAAAAGTTAGATATGCAACAAACAGATCAAGACTTCAAAAAGGGTTTCCGATGAGCTTCCAAAAAGGGTTGCTTCAGACGATGTTTTTGCTAATTTGCCCCGTTTTTTGTCTAAAATCTGTACGAAATAAAACAAAATCCAAAAAAGGTTTGTACCTTCCAAGTTCCAGGATCCAATGGGTCAGCCAATGTATTCACATTTATTACATAGCCCGTTATATTACGAAAAGACGCAAAGAAAAATCTATAATTTTTGTTATTGTCGACGGCTTTAGTCGAAATTGAACAAGAGAACCTGGAGTTTACCTTAACTAAAGTCTACCAGAGGGTTGGCAATACTGTCCTAGTGTACTATATTGACAAGTGTATATATGAAGCAGAATCCTTTTGCTACATAGCAATTTGAAAAACAAATATGAAAGCAAAAAGAGTTACATTATGTTAAAAATAAAGGACACTGACACACTCATCCATTAAATCTGTTTAAATAAACCCAATACATTTGGGGACATTTACCTGAATTTAATAAAGGAAAGGTATAAGTCACATTTTGTCAATAAATGCTTTGTTTTCTAAGAACCGAATATCATAAAAATGTAAGTGTCACCTGCCATAAATGGTGACATTCCATCACTCTTCTAAAATCAATATTATTTGTAATACGATATATAATTCTCATTAAAAAGGACGAATGATGATGAGCAATCAAATTTTTGACGTCACAAAGAATAACCTATGGACGGAATATTTAATCGTCTTCGTTCAAGTTCTGACTGTTTTTGCTACTGAGCAATTTGTTGTAATTGTTCACTAACTAGAGACACAAGAGCTTTTGTCTGGCAATGCAATGGGCAACAGTGATTGTTTAAGAAGACTTTGCCACTTTAATTCACATTTGATTATATTGCCTGCGTCTGGTTTAGTTGGTTTTCTTTTTCTTAAAGTCGCATGAGTAAATCAGAATTGAAAACAAATGGTCGAGCATTTTTTGCTATTTTTTGACCATCTTAATCGCTTGAAAACATAAAGAAACACATTTACACTGCAAGATAACAAAGACTGGTCGACAAAAACCGAAATTTAGCTGCTTTTTCAAGAGATATAGAGCTATATGTGATCGTTTCAAGTGATCATGAAGAAAATATGTCATAAATTAGATTTATCTAGTACGTTTGTTATATTTCCCTAACTTGAATTGTATGGATCTGAGGGGAAATCCGAGATCGGGGGAGAATACCATTTCATAAATGTGTGCTCCCTTTTGCTGTAATACATAATCATAATTTGGAGTAAATGTAGCTTGTCACCAAGCATTATATAATATTTGATTTTATATACTTCCGACTGCATTGAGTTAAGGGTCTCGATGTTTGCTGCGCTGCATAGGGTGTAAGTTTGGTAAAACAAACCTTATATCACATTAATATTATTTAGTAATCATAAATGAAAAAAAAATGAGAAAGAGTGTAAAAAATTAATAGCTTTTAAGAATTCAATTTCTAATCCTATTTTTTCCTATTACATCTTTTTCTTGATGTACATTTGCATATTATGATATGACGTTGTGCACGGTATCCGAGTAACTTTCTTAACGTTAAAAGGTAGGAATTGCCTGAAGGTCGCCCACATAGGATATTGCAAGTTCTAAAATTTCGGATTTTGTTTGGTTTTGTTTGTTTTTTTTTGTTTTTTTTTTTGTTCATTCTTCCGAATTAACTGCAAATTGAGAACTAATCAACAAAACGGAATCGACAATTCAATGGATATCATAGCCAAGGGAAATTATCTTAGCTATTTGTAAGTAAGTGCTACTATAATTTTGTCACAACAGTACCCGCGTGTTTTGTCTTCATTTTTTATGTAATTCATTGCAAAGGTACTTGTCGTGATATGCTGGACTTTTTTTCTTAGTTTGATTTTTTCTGTGAGCCTTTTTATGTATTTATTTTTAGCCATTCACCACACATAGGGGGTATGTTTGGATCAAAGAAAACGTATTTAGCTTTATCGGAATTTTTGCACCTATCCTAAGTCAGAGATATGTTGGTCATTGGCACATCCTTGTGTCCTTATAAAATTTTAGTTGCTAGATATTCGGGTTATTTCATGAAGTGGTTTGGTTCCATTGACTTATTCACTTTTTAAAACTTTTTGGTGCAATGTTAAGCTTGCTATTTGGTGTGACTTTTCTCACTGTGTAATCGACTGTACGATAAACCCTAGATGTTTTGTCGTTTGAACCTGGAGGTGTGATGTTGTCTTCTTGACATTTATCCCATTACTTTTCTTTTTCATTTACATACATGTAAGAACCAAACAATGGAGCAACGCTTTTATCTCGAAGTCACCATAAGGTCTTCAACAATGAGCTTTGCTCAAACCTCATAGTAATTCGAGAAGACTCGTAGCACCGGTATTAGCAGCATATATTTTAACAGTCTTCACTGGTCATGGTTTCGGGATCGTCAACAAAAATGGATTATACTATGAAAGATCTCTTTTAAACACGGTCATTCGTTGCCTGACATTTTTCGCTGAACTTGATTACTCTTTATTTAGGAGCCGACTCCGACCTGCCGTTGGGTGTGGGGTTTCCTCGCCGTTCATGAAAGATCTTATGGTGGCTTTGAGTTGTTATTACTCCCTTTTGGGCGTTGTCTCTTTGGCACATTCCCCGATTCCCTTCTTTTTTAACATTAAATGATTCAAATGTTTATTCACTATATATTTGCAGATTCCTAGCAATGTCTGTATTTACATGATTTAAAAAAGTGCCACTGTTACACAGATAACACGTAAACACGTAAACACTGTACATTTGATTGTTTCTCGTAATACATATCTATAACATCACCTGTTAATCACGAATAGTTGAAACGTTAACTAGACAGATGACGACTACGTTTCTAAATCTAAAGCCAACCGCCTGGAAGGTTGGCTAGTATGTCCACCTGAAAAAGAAGAGTGTTATTTTTTTTTTAAATTTACTATTGAGGCAGAATCTTTTTGTCATTTCATCATTTTAAAATTAAACATTTAACTTGTTGCTGACATTTGAGACAAAGCAAAAACAAAAAAAAATAATAAATAAATAAATACAATATTTTAAAACTGACACACATCAATATACTCATCCATAAGATTTAAAAAAAAATGAAATAAAGCATTTTGAGATTCGTACCAGAATTTAATAAAGTAACACCATTTTGTGAATATTGTGTTTTTTTTCTGAGAAATTGGATATTTTAAAAAGTAAGTGTCACCTGCCATAAATAATGACATCCTTGTTTTAGAAATCAACATTATTTGTAAGAAAATATTTTGTTGTCATTAAAAAAAGACGAATGATGTTCATCTAATCACAATTTTACTTCACAAAGAAAAACATGTAGACGGAACATCTTCCTGCCTTCGTTTCATTCGGGACTCTGTATCTGAGTCATATGTTATATTTGTCTACCAGATTGAGACACTATCGCTTTTGTCAGGCAACGAATGACAGTGTTTAAAAGAGATCTTTCATAGTATAATCCTTTTTTGTTGACGATCCCGAATCCATGATCAGTAAAGACTGTTAAAATATATGCTGCTAATACCGGTGCTACGAGTCTTCTCGAATTACTATGAGGTTTGAGCAAAGCTCATTGTTGAAGACCTTATGGTGACTTCAAGATAAAAGCGTTGCTCCGTTGTTTGGTTCTTACATGTATGTAAATGAAAAAGAAAAGTAATGGGGTAAATGTCAAGAAGACAACATCACACCTCCAGGTTCAAACGACAAAACATCTAGGGTTTATCGTACAGTCGATTACACAGTGAGGAAAGTCACACCAAATAGCAAGCTTAACATGGCACCAAAAAGTTTTAAAAAGTGAATAAGTCAATGGAACCAAACCACTTCATGAAATAACCCGAATATCTAGCAACAAAAATTTTATAAGGACACAAGGATGCGCCAATGACCAACATATCTCTGACTTAGGATAGGTGCAAAAATTTCGATAAAGCTAAATACGTTTTCTTTATTCCAAACATACCCCCTATGCGTGGTGAATGGCTAAAAATAAATACATAAAAAGGCTCAAAGAAAAAATAAACTAAGAAAAAAAGTCCAACATATCACGACAAGTACCTTTGCAATGAATTACATAAAAAATGAAGACAAAACACGCGGGTACTGTTCTGACAAAATTATAGTAGTACTTACTTACAAATAGCTAAGATAATTTCCCTTGGCTATGATATCAAGCCTACATACATATGAAACTTCAATTGAAATACTTCTAAATAGATTTCGTACAACAACATCATCAATTATGAAAGAATAACATGATATTGAGGAGATTTTGTCTCGTGTGCATTTACTTCACATGCTTTCGTAGTTTATTTACAGATAAAAGTTCTGTTGTCAAACTGGTTGTTGATCCTGCATACTGAAAAAGGATTTTCATTATGCCTGTTTGCTCTGATTAAAGATATATTTATCGTTTTATAAATCATCGGGGATATCAACAGTCATCTATTACTTATGTATTCTCAAACCTCTAATATTTTAATTATCCTTTTTAATGCAACAAATCATTCACCCACAGTAACGTCGGTATTTTGTTGTTCAGTATCTCCCTGTAGCAATTCTCCGCTTTACTTTGGTACCATTTTAGGCACTTAACATTATTTTCACATAGATTTAAGCACATAGCAGACACATTAGTTGTAGAACTGCACATTTGCAGAACTAAAATGTCTGCATCATTTTAATATTTCGGTTCCTTATAAATCAAACAATTCAAAAGCACGATATAACGATTTCTGAATAATTATTTTATTCTGTGAGTATTTTTTTCAATAGAATTGAATGTTTCACTGACTAAAACTAATCAAATAAAACGTCGTTGCTTCTCACCGCCAAATTTTACAGTTGTTTGTGATGCAAAAAAAAAAACAAAACAAAAAACAAAATACAAAAAAAAAAAAACACGTTGTCACTGTGTTATAATTGACCAGCATGGTAACAGCATACTTGTTCCTTTCATGGATATTTTTAACAAAATATGTTTGCAAATTTCCGGATTCAAAAATATCATTTTTTTTCTTGAAAACTAGCGTTATTTAGTGTTACCTGATGAAACCGATAAGGTGCTCTACAAAAACCAACAATAGTAAACTAGATGAAATGTGGCCAAACCTACCTAACTCGAAAAATCCAATTGTTAAATTCCACTAACTTTGATCGCTCCATTAACGCCTTACCTGTCATTAAAGAAGTGTACTTATTATAGAAGATACCCCCTTGTGTATGCCAGACAGAATTTTTTTTATGTTTTAAACTACCTTTATTCAAATTTTCATTTAAATCCAACGAACCATTAAAGACAATAGGGGATAATAAGGTCAACAAAATAAAACAACAAACTATCTTAAATACATGATCTCCCGGTGAATATGCCAATCTATTATCGATTTTGCTTCATGCACATCATCATATTGGATTTCCATATTAGTTGTACTCAAAATCCAAGAAACCATACAGGTGGAGACGAGTTAATTAGGAACCTTAAGGTAAAATGTTATCTGGAGTGTCTTTTAAGGTAAGGATAGTTTTTATTGGTCGGGTGGCTGGGTTTCAGGATATAAAAATTTACGGTTGTTTTAGTCATGAGGGTGATTATTGGTACAAACGAACGACAAGTACTGAGGAAAAAATACCAGAATAAATCTGAAAAGGTGAGAGATATTATTCCGTAAAAAGTAGCAGTCAATGAGATATGAGCAAAGCGCATTGCTAAAGGTCTCGTGATGCAAAATCTACAAGGTCTAAAAAAGGCTGTATAAAAATAAACATAGTACCAAATCGGGGTTTAAGTAAGAGAAAAGGTAACATAAAACTTTTGTGTCTGACAGACAACTGACGTGTAGACATAACAAGTAAGGAAAAGTAAGGATCATTACTATTGCAAAAATTAGATATGAAAGGGAAAACATGGAACCTTTATACTGCAAGAAAAAAAAACAAACTAATAAAACTAACTAACAAAAAAACATTAAAAAAACACACAATTATTTGAAGTTCTTAGTTAAGGTGTTACGAACCTGACGATTCTTCCGCGCAACTCAAAGTATCATTAAATTGTAAAAATTGTGACTATGCATACAATTGAACTATACTTATCTGAAGCAGTTCTTAAGATGATAATATTAAATACAATTATGATATACATTATTAACAAAACAATGAATATCATTTGATGGAACTGACCTAGTATTATGGTATAAGGTATTGTTTTTCAAACTAAAGTTTGTAAGCCTGAATTTGACTTTTGGTAATATCAAGGGATTGTAAAATGTGCTTTAAGATACCAAACCATATTAACAAACTGACATTTATTCACATTGTCTCCTTGACGTAGGGCACGATGTAATTAGCGACTGTAGTGACATTTAATCTGGCAGTATGTTTGAGGATAGGCCAAACCAATATTCCAGTTTGGAGAGAACTTTATTTTTGAAATGAAGGAGGGTATGAGGCAAACAAACAAATGAAAAACAAAAAACAAAAGACAAGAAAAGAATTTTTGAAAATAACATACTTCGATGTAACAAATATTCATTTAAAGTCAGTTTTCAGAATTAAATTGAATCAAGTGATGGTATTTTTTAAATAAGGCTCATTTTCCCCATTTCATTTTATGTCGGGTATTTTAAGTAATTTTCTATTAGGAATACATACTTGTCGTCTCCTTAATTCACAATTAAACTACCATTTCAATTGGCAAAACAAAAACTTTCTCTTGATTGTTTTCGTAAAAAATCACACATTTTCAAATGTGACGCCAAACATAGAAATATCTTGTCTTGGCCTTAGTTTATATAGTGCAAGTATGATTTTCAAGAAAATGTGAGCACTCGTGCAGAAAATGTGTCCTCTTACTTTGGAGGCCTGAAATACTGAACTATGATCCAAACTTCATCCAATGATCTTTATCTATCATTTTGCTGTGTTTAATGGTAGTCATTGATTGTGTGTAAATACACAAAAAATATGTAGTGTGGTCAATTATCCCATGGTCAATGTGTTTTATCAGAGCGGGATAAACAATCAGACAACAAAATATTATTGGACTGTGTCACATCAGTATTGATACATGTTCTACAAATCATAATTTGACTTCACACAAGAAAGCATACTTTCAAATACCAACGTCTTCCCATTTGTACATATGAGCTGCTGAAACGAACAATATATTTTCCGCTGTTAAATTACCAGGTTCTGTGTGCAATCAGTTTAAGTATTGTATCTCAGTGCCATCGTCATATACCCATTTACCTACTACCCTTTGTCCTTGTATATATACTCTGTTTGTAGCTACATCGAATTCTCCTGGCAAGATCCACAAGTCTAAAGAATAGTAACAATTTTTGTTATTACTAACATCAAGCATTAATGAACTACATAAAAACCACTGCACCAAAAAAGCAGTGTTGACATCTTATATATTTTATTCATTGTTTTACATGAGTCTGTTCTACTTCCACTAGATAATGCAAATCTTACGATTTTAGCATTATTTTTACACTAGGAAAAAGAAGGAAAACGGGGAATGTGGCAAAGAGACAACGACCCAAAGGAGAGTAATAACAACTCAAAGCCACCATAAGATCTTCAATCCCAACGGCAGGTCGGAGTCGGCCCATTAGATAAAGAGTAATCAATTTCAGCGAAATAAACATCATCCTAGACTCCTATAGACTAATCCTAGACTAATCTTTGTCATATTTGCTATGTAAATCCAGAATGACCATACTTATCTGAAAAATGTTGAAGTTGCAGTTTACGATGCGCACAAAAGTCTGCAGTCATTTGCATTTTCATATTTTTTTTCAAACAGGTAAACATTTCTAAGTGATGGATTGTCATATATTAAGGTAGATTGGTACTCCAAATTTTTTCCATAGATTTTTTTTATTTTTACGGGAAAGTTTCCTCATTATATAAGCATTGAAATAAAAAAATAAAAAAGGGGGGTCACCGTGCTTGTTTTGAAAATAACTGATATCAAAATAATCAGATATTTCTAATGAATATATAGGGAAAAACAGGTATATTGTTGATTTCTTTAAAACTATTCCATAGATTTCTTTCTACTTTACACATGTGTTAGACCTTTAAATATACTTTCAAAATATATAAAGAAAAATGGGGGTCACCGACTTTGTTTTCCTTATAGTTTGTAAAATGTGAATTTTCATAGTGATATCTATGTAAAATATTTTTATCAGATTATCTCCCTTTTTCAAAAATCCTCTTCCAATTTATTTAATTGTCAAGTTGCCATAACTTGTCTAATTAGATAAAGACATGTAAAATCAAGTCCATGTTGGTCCTTTGCATTTTGTATAATGGATATAATATTGATTGATTCATTACAAATAAAAATATTTGCATATTTAAAAAGCAGATAATACCATAACAGCATAAATAACAAATTCAAAATGGCGGAAGACTACCGATCTACCTTAAGGGCGACCAAGTAACTCGATGAAGTAAATGACCCAAATTTACCTCCTAATAATAGCAAAGTTTACTCGTTTGGGGTTAACAATTGCAATTCATGGACTCTTTGTTCGCAGATCTTTGGAAACTCCGAACAGAAATTAGCGGTACATTAACAATTTCTTTCAAATATTTCTTTTGCGTTTAATGCATGTAATTTCAATTACATATAGAGATATTTTGTTGAATTATTTCATTTACGAGTATGTTTTTTTCTTGAATTAAAAAAAGGGGGTCCAAACACATGGTAAAGGCCAAAGTGAAACAAAGTGAAACTTGTAAATATCATCTGACTTCAGGTAATACCTGCCAATACCTATTTTAGAATGGTCGAGGCTTGTCGATACTTGTGAGCCGAAAACATTATCCCTTTAAAAGCATTGAGCATTTTTTAAAAAGTATTTTTCCTTCACAAATGTATTGGAAATCATTACATTAAAAATGGTTTCAGAATTGTACGATAGTTTTAGACAACAATACAAAATCGGGTGCCGAAATATGCAATATTAAAGTCAGCAGAAGAGAATTTTCATTATCTAAAGGAAGTGGAATAGACTTTACCCACATTTACCTTCGAGTACTTTCGTGTAATATAAGGCGTATTAGAATGATGTAGAGTGTGAAACTCAAGTCGGTTGCAAACATTGACTTGGTTACAAACCCGTATGTTCTTTTATCGGCCTTTGTTAGAACATTAGCTGAAATAATCCCTCGTGACACCCCCCCCCCCTTATAAACCCCNCTCACATTTTTAAGTCCGCTTATATCCCCTCTTCAAAAATAACACATGTTCACATAAGAATTACCTGTACGCAATGTTGGAGCAGTCCCCATTATCCACAGAACCAACGAAATTTGGAAAAAAGTAGTTTTTACATGAGTCTTTCTTTTAATTTCTTCAAATCAATAGTTAGTACCTCGCAGTCATGAAAAGGGTATAACATAATGGCCTATGGTATAAGCTTTACAAATATTCCACGTAAGTACCATTTCTATACCTAATACGACATAAAAGTTGAAAAAGCTTACCCCTATCCCTTCCAAATGTTGACGCAAATGTAAGAATTTTCTCGATTTTGTGTAAGTTCAATGCTCTATAGAACCCAGTGTGTTTTTCATTTAAAAGTTCTTGCATTTGTCTCAATTCTATTATTATCATATCCTTTCCTAAAAATAAACATTTTAAGACGATGTTTATGTGTTTTAAATAACAAAATTATCACTTTTAAATAGACAAAAAAGCACGGATTAACATTTCGAATTTGACGAAAATGGTCATCTCACAACTTTACAATGGAGCGAGTGTCTAGGCACATTTCAAATAAAGCAAATTAAATCCTGCTTAATTTTACTACCTACTGAACATCGTAAAACATGTTTAAAAGGCTTCTTTATTTTGAACAAACCGGAGAATGTGCTCATCATGAAAACAATATCTTTTACTTCGTTCGTTATAATCCTTTACATAAACAGAATTTTGCCAGAATGCGGATGTAATTTATTGTTCATTAAACTAAATTGATAACAGTAAACATCTATCTTATAACAAGACCCTGGGCCAATTGTTGTGTGGATTTCCCCTACTTTAGGTCCAGGTGTATAAAATAATACGTAAAACACTAACCTCTATTTCTGTTAGCAATGGAAATGAGTGAAAACCGAAC
This sequence comes from Modiolus philippinarum, assembly GCA_002080025.1. Classification (NCBI taxonomy): domain Eukaryota; kingdom Metazoa; phylum Mollusca; class Bivalvia; order Mytilida; family Modiolidae; genus Modiolus; species Modiolus philippinarum. The sequence continues at coordinate 133,800 of MJUU01047791.1, read as the reverse complement.
ATATAATCCAAAAAGAATAGGGACAACAGCAACATAGGAAAAACAAATTAAAAAAAAAGACCTGAGTACGGCAGAGAAAAAAAAATGAAATACAACACATTATGACGATCAAAATGGACCCATTTCGAAAGGATATGGAGTAAATCCACACGAGAAAAAGTGTCTACAAATACAAAGAAAAACCGACTACTGGAACAACGCTTTTATTGTTGTTCTTCGTCTTGAAGTCTATGTCAGGAAATGTTTCCAACGTTAATCCCTTATGTATTTGCAGATTCATTGTAATGTCTGCATTTACTTATGTAAAAAGTATTACAGTTACACAGAGAACACGCTTAAAATACATTTGATGGTCTTTTAAATCAATAACACCGATTATATTTGGAACCTTACAATATCTAAACTTTTGTAAATTTTGTTTAAAACTAAGGAGTATCTCCCTCATGCAAAGCTCTGTCCTTAGCTGATTTTGGCTTTACATTTAGATCATATTGGTTATTTGTTCTCTATCAGTTTTTAAACATCTTTGAGTTTCTGGTCTTCCAAATGTTTAGATTTTATCTGCACTGATGAGACATAAGTTGTCGAAATGCGCACATGCAGAAAGTAAATTCACAGTAACTTCGGTATTTAGTTATTTGTAAATACAAGAATTACCGAAGTTGCATAAAACAGTAAATTTCGTTCTGCTGTACACGTGTTTCAAGGAATAATCTCTCATCAGCTCATTAAAATCAAATATGGAAATCCATAATCCAAAAAGTGAAACAAAAGAAGTACTCATTACCAAATAAATCGAAATAGATTAAAGCGTTTCAAATGACAGTCGACTCTTTTGATCGGAATATAGCAAAAAACAAATATAAGGCCTACCGTCTTGGAGTTTGTAATAGTGTCTTACTGAAATGAAAGAGTGAACTCTCTTTAAAAAATCATTTTTGAGGTGCATATGGAGAAACTAAATTGACAGTAACGTCGGTATTCGAACATCGTCATTTGAAAATAAAATATTAGAGCAAAACGAGTTATATTATTTCTAAAATGATGATCACTGATAAACGCATTTATTAGATTTGTTTTAATAACTCTATGCATTTGGAATTATTTACCTGAATTTTATAAAGTAAGATTTTAAGTCACCTTCTTGTGAATAATTGTTGTTTTCTAAGAATTTTTTTACCATAAAAAATGTAAGTGTAACCTGCCAATAATGGTGACATTCCATTCCCGAAATCAACAATACTTGTAAGAAAAGATAAATGTTGATCAGCTAATCAAAATTTTGAGGTCACAAAGAATAACATGTAGACGGAGTTCTCAAGACGCACGACCACCTCCATGAGAGTAAACCGGTACTATGGTGAAAACTGTGCGCTCACAGTGAAGATTGGGTATCTCGGGGGCCAAGATGCCACGCTTCGTGCACGTTTAAGAACCCGTGTAGCAAGCTTTTTTTGAGTAGTCCGTAGGTGATTGGCTACAAGGCTAAATTCCCCGCCCCTATCGATTTCACCCTACGTTTCCAGTGGCAGTCAGAATTTCCCATCCCATGACCCTTTCCATACCCCAAATTGATTATTTATTAACAAACTTGTTCTCGTCTTAATATAGCTAAATTATTGCTCAGTAGACGTTAAGCATTATTCAATCAATCAATCTCGGGCCCGAGACATGCAGGCTAACATTAGCCAGACCATAGTTAGGGCTATGAGTTCTTCTTCACCAAAAAAATCTACCCACCAAGGAATTCGACTGCAAAGACTCACGACAGTCAGCGGATTCCAGGGAAGATCAATCATTCGTTAATTATATTGGATTGGAGTGGGCGTCCTTCCAGGTTTAAAATTCCGTGAGAGACCTATACAGGTATTCAAGGCGATAACCAACATACTACTACCTGCAGACGGAATATTTAATTGTTTTCGCTAAAGCTCTGACTTTATTTCGCAACTGAGCAATACGGTGTTGTCCAATGACTTAAGACTAGTTCTTTTGTCGGGCAACAGATGGCGATTGTAAAAATTCATGTCTAATTTATTTTTATTGACGATCTAGCATCCGTGGCCAGTTAAGACTCGGGTATTGTGTCGTTTGACAGAGGGCAGAGACATTTGGCCCAGTCCTTTAGCTTAAGCTTCCGCTGAATGGACGATGTACTTTCTCCTGGTAATTCAGGGTTCAGGGAGCGTTTGGGATGTTTGGAGTTAAGGAGACTGCTGATGCACCTGCTTCGGCTTCGTGCTTTAGTATGTTTTTATACATTAATGGAGAGGGACGTTTGGGTCTTGGCTGTGTGGCAGGCGTGGTGGTTTTGGCTTCCCGGTTGTGGGTTTTCCCTTTCTGGGCGGCGGTGTGCCTACCTCTCTGGCCTCTGGGGTGTGCATTTCGCAGTTGACTCGTTGCTGTCGCGCGTGTAGTTTGTGTAGTGATTTTTTTGGGTAGAGCAGGGGCGCTGTCCCGGGGTTTGCTTGGTCAGGGGTTTGTTCGGCCCTTGTTGCTTTCATCCCTTCGGAGGTTTTGTTGCCGTCGCCATGGTGTCTTTGACAGATGTGACGTGTCTGTGTCCCGGGTGGGTTGGAAATTTTCGGCTGGGTTTCGCGTCTTCGCAGATTTGGCAGGGCTGGTTTTTGCTTGGCCCTTGGTTGGCTCGCTGGTGGCAGGGCGTGCTTGCCCGTCCGAGGTTTACGCTCCCGGTTTTCGTGGGGGTTCACACTGTCAGTGTTTTAGTTTTTCGTGTTGTCTTGTATATCATACTGTTTAATTTTAGTTTTGTCGTCATGAGTGATGTGTGTACTACCAATTTGTCTTTGTTACAAAAACAGGAAAACAGCAAACACCTACAATGGCCAGGAACTACAATCACATGCCACAATTTACAAGCAAACTGCACCAGAAAAAACAAGAATGAAAACAAGAGACAAACGTAAATAACGATAGGAACGATTCTGAATGTTTGAATACTATAGAGATTTGCAAAAGCTTTTCAAAATTTTACCTTGGTGATGTTTGAGGGTAAGGGAAATAACATATATCATGGATTTTAATTGGTTTTGTCTAAGGTTTAGAAAATGACATTAACCAATCCGCCTCAGATGTTTCAAAACAATATATGCCTCACTGATAGTGAGACGGGTGTCGTTAGCCTGGCAGGACATGTTTGCCCTTCCGGAGCGCCTGGTGTCGCTCCCGGTTTTTATGGGAATTCACACTGTGAGTGCCTTGGTTTTTAATGTCGTCTTTTTGTTTCCGTGCATTGTGGCTGTCTAACGTCCTTGTTTTGTCTTTGTTAATCTCGGTTGCCGTTTTTGTCATGTCTTTGGCTTTCGGTTTTTGTGGTCTTCGATTCCCTTGTTCCTTCGGTATTCTGCTGCCATTGTTCGACATCTAGCAATAAACGTTGCTCAAACCGGCGTTCGGGGCTGTCTTGAATTTACTATGGAATGTGAGCAAGGCTCAATGTTGAAGAAATCATGGTGACTTAAAGATGAAAAACAACTATAAAAGTATTGTGTCATTGATTGGTTCTACCATTTATATATAGAGAATTTGTTTCATGTGCATTAACTCCATGTCAGTTCTTTGTTATTGATCTATTTTTATTTAATTAATTTACATATGGGTTATACAGATAAAACTGGTTGTTGATTCTGCATATTTCAAAAAGTTATTTTTTATTCCGTTCGATCTGACTAAATGTGGATTCATCGTTCTATAAATCCATAAAAAATATCAACTTCCTCTAAAATGTATGTCACTATTAGCTCTGATATTTTCAATTACTGTGCCATTTTTTAAATGCATCAATTTTAGCAGTATCGCCCTCTTCCAGAGCTCTTTTTTCCTTCGGTGCCATTTTAGACACTTCATATTACTTTTCTCTGTCTTTGGATATTTATTATGGATGCTTTTCCAATATATTACTTTTATCACAGAACTTTGTACTTCTGTAGAATTCTTCTTATCAATGAGATACAAATAACATCCATTACTTTTGCATTGATTTTTTTTTGCTCTTTTAGTTTTATTTACATACTTTTTTAAGTGTCACTTGCCATTAATGGTTGCATTCCATCATTATTTTGAAATCTATATTATTTTTGAGGCATATTGAATTACCCGAGTTTAAAATGTAGGTGTGCAGGTACAAAATGTAGAACGACCTCACTCTGATCGGGGCAAATGTTGGTATAATTTGCTTGGCTGCTAAAGTTGCTTTAATATATATGCATGCTGACATTCTGTTTTGAAAGTTTATTATTGGATTATTTTCATACATATTAACATGCATATTGCCTATTTCATATATGGTATTGTAAATGTAATTTAGATGTATTTCTTGATTTACATTTATGATGTATTAAAAGTTAA
>MJUU01047791.1:58143-115791 GCA_002080025.1 Modiolus philippinarum | reverse complement strand
CTTTCCATGGGTACTTAATAGGGACCTGCAACTCCAGCAGTTTACATTCTAGACCCTTTTGGGGTTATTTGTTTACCTACAGTACCCTTCTGTCTGTCATGCCTGCTAAGATCCAATTTCCAATGTATGGGATACCGTGAGGGACATAAAAGTAACCACAGGGTCCACGATGCCAAAAGGCATCGTCTGCCTGGAAAGTGTTAAGGTCATTTTGTATTAGCAAATTATCCAAAGAGTTTTCCCAGTTATTTATTTGCGATTGATTTTGTTTCTTTGAGATATCTATTGTTATACCTTTAATTCTAATTTTTGTAATGTCCCAAAATTCTCGTTTATTTTGAAAGTCTCCTATTTTATTTTTCCATACATTCCAAAAAGTTTCGAGTACAGCTTTAAGGGTGTATACCTGGGGAAGCCTAAAATTTTCTACTCGTTTAATTTTCTTAATATTTTTAGTATCAAAACAACACATGTTCATGCCGACTTTCAGTAATTTTCATCAATTTTTACCGTCCTGTTTTATGTCTAGTGGTCATCAAAGATACCCTGTTTCCTCATATTATTTGGTCCGTTCAGGACTTGATAGTGGTGTATAAAATTAGCTCTAATTAAATTTGTATTTGATTTAAAATTATTTCAAATGCAAAATTCTGTAGGTTAGACATGTGTGAAAGCAAGCATGAATAATGAAAGTAAATTTAACTAGTTTTACTGAAATACATGGGTGTTCTGAATAGTATAGTCTGAAATTTTTACTCTATTTTCATTACAATTAAACATGTCTTGTAAAAAATTCTGTCGTTTAATTTTCACCAAAAACTGAAAATAGAAAGAAAATTAGTGTATGTAAAATATATTGAAATTTTAGAAAATTCTACCGTCCCATTTTTTCTTAATTTAGAAAAAAGTGTGTAAAAATCAATAAGATTGCCGAATTTGTGCTATAAATTACCTCCCTTGGAAGAAATCTGACTTTTACATATTTTCAACATCTGTTGACAGAATTGAAAAAAATGTAGAGTAAAATGGACTCATAATAAAAAACAGGATGTTAGGTATTTGTTTTCATGACAAAATTAATATTTATTTGCTGTGTGGAAAAAAAAAATACAATTTAGAAATTTTGATAATATCTTTTGTAATGATTCTATTTGTTTGAGTAAGAACTAAAAAAGTGAAAAACAGAGTTATCTCCTCCTACCCCAGGTCTACCCCCTTAAATTGTGGTGATTTTATAACGTTGTTATTCATTTTCCACACTCCTGGGCCGCGGTTTATTTTATCGAGTTTTATATGTACTGTTACCGCGTCGTGGTCACTGAAGGGGAAGTAGATAATTTTCGGATAAAATAATCTACTTGTCAGTGTTGAACTTGTGAATAGGTAATTAATACGCGAGTTCGAATTTCCACGCGTAAATGTAAAACGTTTTATGGTCGGATTTCTTTCTCGACAAATATCAACAAGATCAATTCGTTCAATAAGATTCTGAAGTTTGTTCTTACCAATATCATCCCTAGGATGTGACGGTTTTCAAACAAATGTTTGTTTAAACAACAATTAAAACACCTGATAAAATGTTATAAATAGTTTCGTTATTATCTAAATTGAGGCTCGAGATCAAATTTTTACGATCGTTTCCTACATTGGGTGAATATATACATGTATTGTGAATCCTTAAAATTTCGCCGTCGTTTAATTTCAGTTCGCAAGATAATAAACGACCAACACGGTCTTTATACGTTAAAGATACTTCAGTTTTTAAATCGGGTTTAAAAACGATAGCCACTCCCTGACGATTTTGTCTCATGACTCCAAAGAACGTTTCCACCCCATCCCCTTTTCCAGTCATTTTCAATCTCACTCACACAGTGAGTTTCTTGTAAACATACGACATCGAATTTTCGCTTTTTACAGGACCAATATAACAACGCGGTTCGTTTCGAGTTATCTCTCATGCCATTAGCATTTAACGAGACAATATGAAATGACATGTTAGAAACTCATTAAATTGTTTACTACGATATTTTTCTTCACTCCAGCTTTTAAACAAAAATAAATAAAACGCCAAGGGCAAATATTGTACAGTGATAAAGTATTCATAAAAATATTTTTTAGAATATTTTTGGGGTATTTTTTATTTGTTAAAATGTATATACATATATATGTTATTTACACTTTACCACTGAAGTGTTGTTTATTTTTACATGCCATATATATTATACAATTATGGTCTTTTGTAGAGGTCGATATGAGTTTTAATAGACCTTAAAATTAATATTGACCGACGCCGGAGGCGGAGGTTAATATTAGGATTTTTAGGTCTATTAAAACTCATATCGACCGATACAAAAGACCATAATTGTTTTATTACATAATAATAACATGCATCGTCTTATTTGGGTTTTCAACGATTTTCTTTTAGGATAATTTATCTTGTAAAATTGTCAAAGCTAGTTGTACATTTGTATTCACTTTTCGGTGTGCTTTCCGATCTCTTCATACAAAGAAGCTATCAGTACATTATTTTAGGTTCATGACATTTTTATTTGATTTATATGTACAAAAACAACATGTAATATGTACTGTACATAAAACATGTAAAGAAAATCAACCGATTCTGAAACATGTACAAGTTTTTTCCCCTAAAGTTTAGATTTTTTCATGTAATAAATAAATCATGAGAATTAGAAATTCCATCCTTTAAGTAAAAAAAAACTACCAGCCTTGCGTTACGCAGTCTCTAATTCCTGTGATAAGACAAGAAGAAATTTGCAGAACTACTAAAACGCATACCCCGACTGTGTATCGCATGTTCTTAGTTTCGATCACCTTCCGGGTATTTGTAAATAGCAGTCTACTTGTTGCAATATGCTTCTAATGTGAATAGAGAACAACAAACGTCTCCTGCTAGCCCAACGCCATTTTCTTCCTTCGATATTTGGTTTCCCGAACATACTTATAATACGGCAATTCTGATTGGCCAAAAGTCGCGTGATTGCATGTAATTCTGTTTTTCATTGGTTATTTAAAACGGCGAGTCAATATCGTTTTTAAGCAGACCTGAGAAATGAAAGTGAAAGTAAAAGCGAGTCAATTCGATTTTTAATTGAATATCATGTGACAGGTTTTCATCCAATAAAATAAAACTATTATAATCTTTATGTAATAAACACTGTAACTGACTTAAAAGTCATAATATCTTAGAACAAAAAAGTCATGATTCAGATTGTTTATGCATTTTCAGCTGTTGCTTTTCTGTGGAGCCTGGAGTGGATAATGCACTTTTTTACGCTTGCGTGTGGAGGGGGTTTGCAATTTATCTGTGAATTCAAAGTCTATATATTCTGTCATAAGTGAAGACATGACTTGTGTACCATTTTGGCATACATGCACTCCACTTGGGTCATTAGCATGAAAGAGAGGTTTAGTTGGGTTACCTCTTGTAGAAAAGAAATCATTCCACGGGTTTATATATGTCAGCCTAGTGTCTTTCATGCACATTTTCTCTAAGAAAGCGTTAAATGAGGTGGATGTAATGTTCATCGTAACAAATGCTGGACTTTTACCCTTTCTTGGAAGGATACTACAGAGACCAATGTTTGCATTTGGGAATTCTGATTTTACCTTGTTTATGGCATTGGAAATGTTTATGCTTATGATCTCATGATCAGTTTTGTGTCACATCATTTGTTCCTAAACTATATATAACCTTTTCAACACTATCTGGGTTTACTTTGTTTTCCGCAGTGTCAAGCAAAGAGTTAATATGTTCTGCAGTTGTTCCTGAACTTGACAAATTGTAGATGTTTGGGGTATCAAATTTAAGTCTACAACAATTGGATGCTCCAAGGATCACACATGTTGGTTCATCACTAGTACCATTTGATAAGTTTGTATCTTCCTTTGTTATATCACTTAATGATTCAGAATCAGGTTTTAAAGATGTATCTATTTCATGTTGCTCAGATGTTTCAGTAGTTTCAGTGTCCGGTTCATTACCTACATCACAATCCTCTTTGCCTTCTAATATTTCATGAATGTAGTCTCCATTCATTTCCCTTTCAGTTTCATGTGATGTTTCTTTTTGTTAACTTACACCTTATGGACATTCTCTTTTTAGTGACCCTCTTTGCCACAATTAAGACAGACATTCTCTTTATAGGGACAATCTTTTACCATATGATCTTCACTCTTACATTTGAAACAAGTTTTTGGCAGGGGAGTTGTTTGTTTCATATCACATTTGTAGGAGGGGTGGTATGTCCTTTGACACTGTCTACACTGTGTACGATTATTATCAGCAAAAAGTCGTACTGTGAATCTCCCGAAGTTTGTAATGTTGGGAATAATGGGTTTACAGTTCACAAGTTGTATGTATCTTGTTCCATTTTCTATATTTGTGTCGTTAATTTTCCCCCTTTTATAGTTCCCTGAACAACATCCCCATATTGTTTCATATATGTTTCAAACGTTAAGATTTTATCTGCACTGAAGAGACATAAGTTGTCGAAATGCGCATATGCAGAAAAGAAATTCAGTAACTTCGGTATTTAGTTATGTGTACATATTGTAATGTCACCAAGTTCTACCGGTGCATCTTTTATTACAATCTCGTTCAGTAATTTGAATAGCTTTAATTTGACTCCTTTCAATGTGCTTTTCGGTAGCATCCAGAATGTTTACATGAGAAACTCCCTTGAAATATTTTATATCAAAGTGGACAGACAAGTGCCTCTGTATGTTGTCACTCGACGCCATATTGTAAATATTGTTGACAAAGCGATCGAAAAAGTTATTAAAAAGAGTTGCTGTACAATATGATGAAATACTTTATGGTCTACAATCTTCCATAATCTTTCCCTGAAGTAGTTAGATACTATAATTCTTGCAGGATGGATGAATATATCAATATATTTGAAGTTTTATCCAGAGCCTGCTACAATAGTACCTGTCATTTTAATTTCAGCCGTTGCAGATGTTGATTGTAATACCCCTCTTTCCTTATACATCATGTGCAACACACATAGCCTACACAATATATGAAATGATTTTTAGCAGTTTGAAGTTGACATATATGTTATGGTGTCATATTCGTTTATTCCATATCCTTTCGTAAAATAATTATCATTAATCCTGCATACCATACGACATATATATTACAGTAATTTATCTCTACCTCTCTAAAGAGTAAGCCTATGATGGCATCACAGTCCCACATTTTGTTATTTTTCACACTCTCTCATTTCCCAATATTACTGCCCCTCCATCAGCAATTTCCAAAAACCGTGTCACACTCCCCCTCCCCGACTGACACTAGTTTTGTAAATTTTGTCCCGAATCTTTTACAACTTGTCGATAAGAAACACTTCATTCAAATAATATGAAATGCATGTTATTACAATGTAGAACAAATTAAGTGATTTTTTTTTCAAACCTAATCATGTTAATTGTGTAATGGTGCCTTTTTTGTTATTATTGGAGTTTCGTGTTTGGCAGACAAATTGACATAACCAATACTAATCATTATCCTGATCATTTTCATTATATTCTTTATAATTTGAATGATGTTATTATATAGAGGACGATGAAAGATTGCAATTTCTCAGTGAAATAAAAGTGATGATTAACTGTGAAATTATTTTCCATAATTTCACTCTACGAAGTGAAGTCACAATAGACGTCGTCAACATTGTTGTTAAGTAAACGTTTCAGGGGATTAACATCGAAAACGTAGTTCATGAAAAGAGACTTAAATCAAACCATTAAATGTGGGTGAACTGATCTATATAATAAAAGCAATAACTAATCCTATATTCTGATTATCGAAAATATTGAATTCATGATCGAAAAACATTGCAATTCACTCATGCGCTGCGCGCTCGTGAATTACTGCGTTGTCCTTAGCTTATTTTGGCTTTACATTTAGATCATATTGGTTATTTGTTCTCTATCAGTTTTTAAATATCTTTGGGTATATGGTCTTCCAAACGTTTAGATTTTATCTGCATTGAAGAGACATAAGTTGTCGAAATGCGCATATGCAGAAAGTAAATTCACAGTAACCTCGGTATTTAGTTATTTGTTACCACTGGGTCGATGCCACTACTCATGGATTGTTAGTCCCCGAGGGTATTCACCAGCCCAGTAGTCAGTACTTCGGTGCTGACCCGAAAGCCGATTATTTTTGCAATCTTACAATATCTAATTTTTTGTAAATTTTGTTGAAAACTAAGGAGTATTTCCTTCATGCATAGCTCTGTCCTTAGCTTATTTTGGCTTTACATTTAGATCATATTGGTTATTTGTTCTCTATCAGTTTTTAAATATCTTTGAGTATATGGTCTTCCAAACGTTTAAATTTATCTGCACTGAAGAGACATAAGTTGTCGAAATCCGCATATGCAGAAAGTAAATTCACAGTAACCTCGGTATTTAGTTATTTGTTCGATCATTCGTTGGGTCTTCCAAACGTTTAAATTTATCTGCACTGAAGAGACATAAGTTGTCGAAATCCGCATATGCAGAAAGTAAATTCACAGTAACCTCGGTATTTAGTTATTTGTTCGATCATTCGTTGAATATTTTTCGATAATCAGAATTTCGGATTATTTAAAATTAAAGTATTAATATTCAATAAAATATGTCTCAATTACTACTTCTTTTCACTACTTACAGACTAAGTACATGATGAGCTTCAGTTATTGTTGGAACTCGGGTTTAGTCAAAGTAATGTGCAGTTTATTAGTACACTTCCACCTATCCTCGCGATTCCACATTGTCTACTAGAATTACTATTCACTGGTAACCATTTTCTGATAAAAATGATGAAGATAATGATGGATATATGTTTGTGCAAACTTCCGATAATAATGGATATTGGTATGTATATGCTTCCGATGATTGCCAGTCTGAGTGATTAGATGCATAAATGAATAATTAATTGGTCACAGCTTATGTCATATTTTATTGATTGTAACATAATTTCTTCAACAATTACAAAAAATGATGGCTGATACACCTTAAGTACAGAAATGTCGTACATAATAGCAAACCTTTATGCAATTGAAATTTTTCTTTGTTATTCAACGATCTTTACTAAAGGAAAAAAATCGTGTTTTGAATTCGAGAAAAGCTTTATGTTATCAGATTTAAATAATGATAGATATTGCTTCCAAGAACATAACTTTTAAAGTAAACTATGTTTCTTATTACTGAGGCCAGTACAAATGCAGCACTGGTTTGAGTGGACTTCTTTGCTAATTCGGGACTTTCGAGATATGAACTCTTGTGTAATTGAAGGCAAATATTTTTTATGTCACTATAATTGAGGTCACGCATTCAGTCTCCGACATGTAGTTTACTGATTAAATTAAGTTTTGTAGTGTAGTTTTTTTTTTTTTTTTTGTAAATAGTTTATTGCTTTATTACAAATATATTTTGTTGTTTTGAAAAAGACTCGGATAGAGTTGAACTATAAACAGTATTTATACTAGTGCTATTCACATTGTTCATACTGGAAGTTTATAAATTAATAACATTGTGTGAATCTGTTTAGATCTAGCACAATATGGATTTTAGGTGTTTTTTGCTTTGTTTTATGTTGCGACAGTGTTGTACCAGCAGACTTGGCTCCTTGAGCTAGCCGGAAGTTTAGCGGCGAGCACTCCTAGACGCATTTTTCTAAATTACGTATTGCTTTGCTCTTTCTTTTTCAAGATTTTGGAGTTAGTAGTCTTTACGTGTATGTTTATTATACTATAGGGAAACGGAATAGAGAAAAGGGAGATTTAGGCACCAATCAACCTGTTTAAGCCTACCACTGGCTCTTGCTAGTGCTGGTCCCAAGTAAGGCTATTCTGAATTCCTATATTTGTCTATATATGTTTTCTTTTGTCTTTTTATTGTTTTTTTTTGTGCAGTTCCCTAGTATATTGTGGCATGGGATTGTAATTTTCGGCCATTGTGAGTATTTCCTGTTATCTTTGCTATATAAATTCTGGTCATGGTGTACGTTGGTCACATACATACTTTGGTTATGGATATATACAAGTATAAGCAAGGAATTCTGAGTAAAAATGTCCAGAAAACCATAATTTTCAGTTGTTAAGGTAAAAAATATGAATATAAAAATAGATAAAAGTACATAGGAGAACCTAGCTTGGACTTTTGACCATTAAAATATGCGAAATATTTTATTTAGAATACCACTAATGTAATGAACTGTGATTCATTAACCGTGATGGACTGGCTATAAACTGACTGCTTATAATCTATTGTTTTAGCTATCTAGTTTTGGTGTATTTGATTATGTCTTTTAGATAGAAGAGAATATGGGAAGAGTATATATATATATATATATATATATATAATAATTTTTCATATACATTTACTTGTGTGGATTTCCGAAACAGTTTTTAAATATCTTATATTCCACACCTGGAGAAAATGCCACCAAAGGAAAAAGCAGCAAATGAAGATTTATTAAAAGAACTAAAAGAAATAAGTGTTAAACTGACTTTACTTACTAAAAAAATGGATGAAATACATTGATACGCTCGAGATATAAATGAGGATGAAGATAGAAACATTTACCAGGTCAGTAAGAATTTTGAGCAAATTTGTAAAACTTTAGAATCTACATGTACAAATGTAAACAGAAACTGTAGCTAAAACCGTTGTAGATACTAATGAAGAAAATATTCCAAGATCGGCATATTTAATTAAAAGCCGTATAGGTCACATTTGGAACAAATACATAATTCAAAGAAAATTTGCTTTTTGGAATATGCTTAAAAATAGTAATAAAGCAGAACTTTATGAAAAATGGATGAACTCTACACCTCTAATACTGCCTAGAAAATTGCAAATCAAAGAAATTCAGGACGAACCAGAACAGAAAAGACGGCTCCTTGAAAAAATGTCATTAGACAAAATGAGAATGGAAATAGAACTTCTAAAACTAAGAGCAGAAACGAATGAACAAAAATTCAAATCAATTGATGAAGATATGAATTTCGAACTTTCAAAAAAAGCTGACGGACTACTTTTAGAAAGCGTTCTGAAACTGTGGAGAGAAGAATGTGAAAATGAGGAACTTAACTCACCACAACGTTTGGAAAAGAGTAATAACTGGTTCCAAGAATACGAGACCAATTTCCAAGCAGAATATACTTCAACAAACCCTTTTATGAAGAAAATACAACAATATAAAACATATGCAGAAATAGTACAAGAAAATCCCAAATATCGATTTCGACAAGACAATACAATGGGACGATGTACAAATACAACAAATACAAGCAATAATTTTATGTTTAGAAGCAGAAACAACTTTGCAACTAGAAACAGACAAACATTTAGAAGAAACAGAAACAGCTCTCAAAACAGAAACGCATTGCAATCACGGCAATCGCGACCCCGACAGATTGAATATTCTGCAACACAAAGAAATACAAGAACAAATTATAGGCAACAAAACAGAGGATTACAGGATCAAAACATAATGCAAAATAGAAGAATTACTTACAATGATTACACACCAAATTTTAATCACGAATCCAATAGAAATCAGAATAGAGATAATCGTTTTTTAGACCCAGCCGAAAGGAACAAGGACACCAGATGGAAAATGTTCAATTATCAGAGAAGCCAAAGGTAATTAATCTCTCTAATAAAACATTATCAGATATACAGATAGACATATTAAATATGGGACTTAAATTTACTCCTACACCGAAGACTTCTAATTATAATGAAATGAGAGATGATTTATCAGAATTCTGTAGACGGTTAAGATTAGCTGAAAAATTTCTAGATCATGAAGATGACGATGACTCTTTGGTTAAAAATAAAAGTAACTACAGGCCACCAAAAGGATTAATAAATCGTTAGATGAATTTTGCGATCATATACTAAACTTTCCAGTACATTTGCAACCAAAGTGATATAAATCAAATTTCTCAAAACTGCAGTGGAAAGAATTAGAAAATTTATGTTCAAATAGTAATAGTTATAAAGGAAGCCGACAAAGGCAGTGCCGTTGTCATTTTTGATACAGACTACTATAAAAAATTAATTTTGAACATGTTAGAAGATAACAATTATTATGAAACTGTACGAAATTATAACAACAGTAAAATTATGAATAATTTAACAGTTCTTATACATTAATATAGAAAATGTCTCACCGAAAAAGAGTTGGACTACTTAATAAACTTTAAATGTAAGAGTAGTAACTTTTACGGACTGCCGAAAATACACAAAAGTAAACTTATAAGTGAAAAGTGCCAGCAGTCTTCATCTAGTTATGTGCAAATTGTCCGACCAACCGATTTGAAATTGCGACCAATAGTTGCAGGACCAGTATGCGAAACACACAGTCTAAGTAATTTCTTGACATTATTTTAAAACCTTTTCTAAAACATGTTCGAAGTTTCATAAGAGATGATTTGGATTTTTTAAATCACCTCCCAATCACAGTGAAAACAGAAACAATTTTAGTATCTTTTGACGTTGTTAACTTATACACAAATATACCACACAATTATGGAATAGAAGCCATTACTTATTGGTTAAATACGTACACCAATGATATACCAGAACGTATAGATAAAAACCTAATAATTGAGGGACTTAAATTCATACTTGAAAACAACTATTTTAATTTTGGAGATAAACCATATAGGCAAACATCAGGAACAGCTATGGGTACGAAAGTAGCCCCAACTTATGCTAACTTGGTGATGGGCTACTTATCCATGAATAATATTTCTATAAAATATAAGTGCATTTTCTACGTTCTAATTTTTCAGTTAATATTTCAGCCCCTATCCGGGCCTTTTTCAAAACACAATAAAAATAAAAAATAAAATCAAACAAAAACTACGTACACAAAAGTCTAAACAAAACAATAACAGCTACATTGTAGACACTGGTTATCACAAATGTAATACGAGATGAATGCCCAGAGGGAGATGAAGAAATGGATACTAAAATTTTATAGTTTTAAGCATTTTAAACATTTTTTACAATAAATTTTATAGAGTAAATATATTTTCTTCATCTCCCTCCGGGTATTCATTTCGTATTGCATTTGTGATAACCAGCGTCTACAATGTAGCTGTTATTGTTTTGTTTAGACTTTTTTGTACATAGTTTTTGTTTGATTTTATTTTTTTATTTTTATTGTGTTTTGAAAAAGGCCCGGGTAGGGGCTGAAATATTAAAGACCAAACCAATTATTCATTTCTGCTGTTGATTTTTTTGTGAAACTTAGCATAACCATTCTTTAAGGTATTTGGGACAATTTTCAAGAATAAAAGATTAGGTCACCGACTTAGTTTTGTTGCTATGGCGCCGTGAAATGTTGCTAAATTCGGAAGATGGAGTAATGAGAAGGTTAACTTCAAACCCTTGCCATTTCGGTAATAATAGTTGAAATTGCAAACGGATTTCTGTATTATACTCCGGGAAGTCTACAAATATCAATTCTTTAAAAGAACAAACGTTTGAAAGAAAGAATGATGATTATTTTAACGCTTAATTACTTTCCAGCGCAAAATATTAGACATTTTTGTTATCTTTTCAATTAAATTGTGAAAATTCTGCTGTTGATTTTTTCCTCATATTGTAAAGTTGTTTGTATTAATTAAAATGAGGCAATAAAAACAATAGGTCACCGATCTCATAAGAAAGATATAATGGAATATAACGACAAAAATTGGCTTTTTCGGCCACACGTCGCTTGATTTTTTTCTTTCAATGAAGATGACTTCACAGTAATATACGTCGAAAGTATCGATAATTAACACCGAAGCGATGATTTTTTGTACGGTGCTGTATTTTATGGACACTTCTTATTAATAAGCGTGATTTGGGAATAAAGAAAACAAAAAGAAGGTGTAACATATTTTTTTTACATTTTTTTTTTGTTTCAAATATTTTCTTGTGTTGTCCTGGATATTCTTATTGTAATTTTCATTGGAGTACTCAAGATGTAAGAGCGGTTGAACCAACTGCTTTATTCCACAGGAAATTCGGGATTTACTACCCCTTCATCAGGATTCGAGAATTTTCATTGTATGGGAGCAGTATATTTTCTTTATCATTCGGGATTTGAAAGTTATTAAATGTTCATTATCAATATTTATGAAGATGTTGCTCTAATAATGTCAGAACTTTAATATATTTCAGAAGCTTGATTTTATCATTTTTCCTTTGATACAAAAATTAAAAAATGAAAATATTTGTTTACCTTCCCGCTAAGTAAAAATATTTTGAGCAAAACAAATTTTGCTCTCCCAATTTGGGAAGATTGAAAAGCCAAAGAACCAGACTTTTATCTTGGAGTTTCAAGTTAGGGGCTTTTGTGTTGAAGGAGGTGGAAAGGGTTCTTTTATCTTTTACCCCTCTCCCGATTTTTTTCATTGAAAACCCTAGTAAAAGTTCATATTAGTTCTTCTAGTTACTAAAACTGTTTCAAATAATCATCAATCAATTCCACGGTATTGTCTATGAAATAGGCAACCCGAAAAACGTGCTATAACTTTTTTCAAAATATGACGAATAGAACAAGAAAAACTAAGAACTAAACATGTATAATAGGTTACTAACATTTAAAAATAATTCCAAAATTTTAGAATAATGAAGGGCTTTCGAGAAATCTAAAAATATTACAAAGTTTTTACACGTGTCAACTAGCATTCTGGAGGGTTGATTTAAACACAATTATTTTACTCAAAATTGCAAAAGGGATTACACACAAGTTATTACTACTAATAAAAGCTTTATCCTAATGGGGCTATCGAGATAAGTTCCATAAGAATGTCCAAGGACACACAAACCAATGGGCGGATAAGGCGATACCAGTGTACATTAACTTCGTTTTTGGGGTGTAATAATGTATGTTATATTTTGTTGAAAATTGCCGATATCGAACCCTTTTGGGTTATGGCAATACAAACATATACATATATTAAACAAAAACATAATGAAATAAACAAATATAAGGAAGATATAATTATATCAGCTAAGGGTTTCCTTTCCTAATCCCTAATGACAGTCTAATAAAAGAAAAGCGGACATAAAGAATTGTAAGATCCACATAAAAATTCCCAGGCCTTTTCCGAAAATAAAATGTTGTGCACGTGTCCCTCTAATGGTCTTTAATATTGTTGTTGCACAATTGCATAAATTTTTACGTGATATTTCATATCTGCATACCGGAATTTTGCATTTGAGCCGATTTGAATGCGCCTATTTTTTCTTTTATTTAAGCCAATTATTTCTTCATTGGTGCCTATTTTTACTTGTTAATTTCGTGTCAAATACAGGTATTTTTGTCATTTGTTCACACTAAAAATTGCCCCTGCATATGGCACAATCGAAACCATACCAGTTGTCAAGTACGAAATGAAGGCTATTGCGGTTAACATTTTTTATGGTTTTTGGGGTTTTTTTTTTGTTTGTTTGCTTTTTTTTTCTTGTTTGCTTTTGTTTTTTCTTTGTTTGTTGTTGTTTTTTTTTATCCCCGCACTTTCGAAGAAAGTTCGGGGATAATGTTATACCCTCCGTCTGTCCGTCCGTCCGTCCATCTTTTCTTGTGACTCAAACTCCTCCTACATTTTTGGATTTAGGGATTTAATTTTGTTGTAGAATTGTTGCATGTAGTCTGCAGATGCGCAATAACCTTTCGGATTTTCGATGTTGGTCTTGGTGCAAACAAGAGGCCCCATGATGTCAATTTTTACACATGTGGCATGTGACACAAACTCCTCCTACATTTTTGGATTTAGGGATCAAATCTTTATGCAGAATTGTTGCATATAGTCTATAGATTTGCAATAAGCTTTTGAAATTTTGGTTCCGGTTCCAACTTTGGTAAATTTCCTGAAAATGTGAAAGACACATATTTTTCCTTAAATTTCGGCATATTATCTCATAACCTGGCAAGTGTTTGGTAAAAAACAAAATTCTGAAAACTTAGGATTCTGAAAGGCGGTTCCAATTTCGGTAAATTTCCTGAAAGTCTCAAAGACCACTTTTGGAATTCTACCTAGACACCATGCTTAAAATGTTTGTGTAGTTTAGGACGAACATTTTCATAAATTGGATTTCAAAAATATTTGATTCCGATTTTGGTAAATTTCCTGAAAGTCTCAAAGACCACTCATTTTTTGGAATTCTACTTAGCAACCATATATATCCTAGAATTCTTTTGGTAACAATAATGACTATCAATAGATAGATTTAAAAAATAATAAAAAAAAATTATGCCCAGGGTGTATAAGAACTGTTTTCTGTGTCAAACAGGGAGTGCGGGGATAGCTGTCGTTTCCGACAACATCTAGTTTTTTTGGTTTTGTACGGGTTTTCAGCAGTATATTTCAGCTATATCGTGACGGTCAATTTTAGTAGTGGAGGAAGCCGGAGTACGCGCATAGAACCGCCGACCTTGAGCTATTTACATTTTTAAGTGATTTGCACCTTGCCGAACTATATGAAAAGTGCTTAACGTGCTATGGGTCGTTCCTTGAGACCATGGTGTAAGAGCCGAAAATTCGGTCCATGAAATATTTAACTTCGACCGAGAATCGAAGCACAGACCCTTTATTGCGCGATTCAACGCTTCTTTATGAGATAAAAGTGTCGCAATTTTACAAATAATATCAATTATAGGACTCTATGACGAATAATTTGTATATCTGATGGATAGTCGGCCGTTCGTACAATAACACGAGAATACTGCCAATTCTTTTCATATGTCTACAAAAGTAAACGATGTTGAATTTGAATTTGATAATGTTCCATCTTATTTAGATATAAATTATATTTTTGTACTTTGATTACTTTTTTTATTTCAAAATTATACCAACGTAGTTAGTGAATGTCACTCTGTTGATCTTCCACACAGTGCAACGTCATAGATGTCTTACAGAACAATGACAATGCGCTGCGTTGTGCGTATAAGCAATAGTTGGTTTGGTCTTTAACTGTATTATTTGTGTACTGTTCACTTTCGTCTATTGTTTGATTATATTCTTCTCACAAAGTGTGTATCCTGTCGGATCCAGTTCGTCGGGAATTTTGGTGTTGTTGCTTTGTTTAAAGATGGATAAGGATAAGGAGCAAATGAACATGAGATCGTAGCACATATGTTAACTCCAACTGCAATAATTTTAATGAGCTGTATGGCGATTTCGGAAATTAATTCCTCATCAGCAGTACTAGAACCCAAACAAAGGAAATCTATAATTTCAAAAAATGTTTAAAATGCTTAAAACTATAAAATTTTAGTATCCGTTACTGCCTCTATCTCTGAAAATGTTGTTGTCTGTGGCATGTGCCCTAGATTAGATGGCAGATTTGGTTCTATTTCAAAAGGTAACACTTGCTTACAGAAAATTGCCAATGACGATAATTTATTGTACATCGATAATGACTCTCCCTTCAGGTTGTTAAAGGGATCTATAGATATTTCACTTTACCACAAGGATGGGGTTCATCTGAATGCAAAAGGAGTTAGTAAGCTTGCTATGAATTTAGGTTTATAACCAAAGGAAAAAATCGCAAGGTTGGGTACTGAATCGGGTAATCAGCATGTCAGGTCCTTTTCTCTCATAAAAATACTCAGAAAAATTTATTTGTTCAGAAAAGTAGAACCAGCAATTAGATGAATCTTCGTCAATATACAAAACCCTTTGATGCCTCCTTGGAAAACCAAGTTAGAGAAAATCCAGAAGGAAAGTATCAACGGGGCATTATGCAGTCTAAACATTATGGTACGATAAATAAGGAGGTAAATCATATGGCATTGTAGTGTGTTGGTTTTTTTTTGGTGAAGACAACCATACATCCTCTGTATGCAGACATGGTAGTGTAATATATATTGTTATAAATGTAAAAGTGGTGGTCACAAAGCAAAAAAATGGTATTCAGTACTAGGCCAAGATGAGAGTGCCGTAAAGGGCGGTAACTCTGGCGTTTTCAAAACTGAGCGAAAACGTAGGCGAAAGCTTAAAAAAGAAGTGGCCGTCATAAAACACGTAGAAACCTACCTCTGTAAAGATTAATTTCTTTGACGTGCGCGGAATTTCTAGTAAAATTCACGAAGTCAATAAGCATATACTTAGACAAAATATCGATGTATTCGGCTATTCCGAGACATTTCTATAGTCTGAAGCCCGTCCTGGAAAACTAGATGAAATTATAATTGGGTCGGTAAAAGTCGTAAAAAGCGGTTTATAAAGGTGGCATCTGCATTTGTTTTAAATCACACTTACCAAAATTAGAAGAAAACCTGCTTGGCAGCCAAAATGACGATCACGAAAGAATGTGGATTTTAAAGAGATTAAATAACGTTAAAACAGCTATTGGGGTTGTATACTTCCCAATTGACGGAGTGCGTAAGGATGTGACCGATGGTCTTATGTATGAACTTTTTGATAATCATTCACAATTATGTTCTAAAGGGTACGGAAGTAATTTTAATGGGCGATTTTAATGGAAAATGTCTAAAAATGTCCATTTACAGATAAAACTATCCATTGCAATCTGCCTTCCTATAACGGTAACCGCCTAATCCAGTTTCTTGAAGCAAGCGAGCTGCATTTAGTAAATACCCATAATTGATTTGAAGGGTTCTACACAAGGGTTCTAAATAATCAAAGGTCTGCTTTAGATTATGTTCTTCTTTTCAGTAGTTTAACAAATTAGTTAGTATATGTACAAATTGGCTCCTTTAATTTGCATAGCGATCATGTGATAATGCAAATAACACTTAAATCTCAGAACGGTTTGGTTGAAAACCTAAATTCATAGCAAGCTTACTAACTCCTTTTACATTCAGATGAACCCCATTTTCAGAACAACATTTTCAGAGATAGATGCAGTAATGGATACTAAAGTTTTAAAGTTTTAAAGCATTTTAAATATTTTTTGAAATTATGGATTTCCTTTGTTTGGGTTCTAGTACTGCTGATGAGAAATTAATTTCCGAAATGGCCATACAGCTCATTAAAATTATTGCAGTTGGAGTTAACATATGTGTTACGATCTCATGTTCATTTAGACCATATCTTTTTGTAAAATTGACTTTGTGGAAAATAAATAATGACACTGACTGGGCACTATGTCAAGAAATACTGAAGGGGAAATTTTCCAAAAATAATCTTTCCCCAATATGTAATGTCAATCGTAAGTGGAAAACAATTGTTCACGAAACTGCACCCGTGGTTATCGGGCGAGTTAGGAGTGTAAAAAAATTCAGAACATTCTGGGATAAAGAGATTGATCAATTGCTCAAAGAACGACGCGAAATAAATAGGTTAAAACGAATACACGATAACACGAGAGACTGTAACGGCGAGTTAAGAAAACGGTTAACCAAAATTTATCGTTATAGAAAAGAAAAAGTACAACACGCGATAAAGCGCAAGGAAAAAGGCTTCCCAGATGAAAAATTTTCAAGATAAGTGTGTGAACTCAAAAAATCAAATAAAGGGCTTCTTGGAATAGAGTTAATACTAAGCCTTCTCAACTATTGAACCCAGCAGGGAGAGTATTAATAAGGCGCTTGGAACACATTTTCAATCCATTGGACTATCAACCTTATCTAGCTTTGATTTCAAATCAGAGGTCGATTCCTTTGTAGCGAAGATCGATAACAAGTTAATTGAAGACGATTCCCCAGTCCCGATATACAATAAAGAAATGATAAGTAGATTGCTTAAGTCATTAAAAACTGGCAAAGCTTGCGGAAAAAACGAGTTTCTTAGATTTGGAGGTGATGCATTACTAGACTCACTCGTTTATCTGTTTTTGGTAATAAGTACCAGATGATTGGTATAAGGGTATCATAAAACCGTTGTTGAAATGGGATGTAGTTATGACCTTGATAATTACAGAGGCATCAATCTCACGGCTTATGTGTATGGATTATATTCCAAAGTTGTGGAAAGTAATTTGATGGAATTCATTGAAGAAAAGGGACTATTTGGTGAATCCCAGGATACTTTTAGGAAGGAAAGACAAACAGAAGATAACATTTTCACCCTTCAAGGTTTATGTTCTATTAGAAAAGCGAATAAAAATAAAACCTTTCTAGCTTTTCTAGACCTGTCAAAAACATTCGATAGAGTCTGGCGTAGTGGCTTATTTGATCTATTGTGAAATTGGAATTCAAGGTAAATGTTGGAAAATTCTTAGAAAGTTATACAGTAGAGTGTCGAATAAAGAATTATTTGGAGATTTTGAGACTGATCTACTTGTATTTGAACAAGAGGTCGGTGTAAATCAGGGATGTGTCCTTTCCCCCACACTCTTTTTCGTGCTGATGAATGACCTTGTAACCTCTCTTGATCAGCAAAATGTAGCCTTAGAACTAGCCACACAATTAATTAAGTGTATGTTGTTTGCTGATGATATTGTTTTGATCGCAAAAACTGATGAAGAACTCCAACGTATGCTTGACATTGCGGATAAATTTGCAAGTCAATTAAACTTGCGCTTTAATAGTCAAACATCAAAGGTCATGGTCATTGGCAAAAAACTTGATAGAAATAAAGAATGGTTTATCGGTTCAAAGCTAATCGAAGAAGCTATCTTGGCATTTATTTCTCTAGATCCTTGAATTTTAGATATCATATAAACGATTATTTAAAGGAAACGTTTGAACGAAAATGAAACTACATGACCAGACATTCTTGGAGAGCACGGCACCTTCAATCGTATTAACCTTGTAGATTCAATTTGGAATTCTGTTGTACGACCTTCGATTTCCTATTGCTGTGTTGTGTGCATTCTAATTTTAATTCATTGAAAGATCAGTTAGAATCGTGGCAGTACAATACAGCGAAACTAGTCTGTAATACAAAAATGAATATTCCAAAAGCTGCCTTGTTTTTAGAACTTAGATGGGAACCGATTAATGATTTTATGGATAGGCAGCGAATTGCGTACTTTTCTAGATTTTCTACACTTCCGGACAATCGCCTTTGTAAAATCATAAAAAATGTGTTTAACAATAAATGGAATTATTTGAACCACATAAAAGATATTTTTGAAAGGATAGGTCTTGATCACTTCTTTACCCCAGGAGTAAATTTGAATGTTTTTCGTAAATGTTTGGTACCTACGTGAGAAGCAGAGAGATGGGAAAATTAGACAGTAAAAGTAGCCTTACACTGGTTCGAATGTTTTATGTGCATCGTTGTAAGCAGACTTATCTCTCTAATGTTGACGATTTTTATCAGTCAAGATTTAAGCTTTTGGCTAGAACGGATACGCTTGCTTTAAATAAGTCATTTCATAGAATGCATCTTCCTAGTAACCCGAAGTGTTATCTGTGTGATCAGAAATTTGATGAGACTGTTGAACATTTCGAGCTTGAATGTATCAAGTATGATGATATAAGACAGGCTAAATTCGATAAGATAAAATACCGTTTCGAATCTTCTATTCATAGTCTTGATTTCAACAAATGCCGTCCTCTAAGAAAATTCTTTTTTCATTGGCGATAATGGCTTTTTGATAAACAATAAGGTTGGAAAATTTCTTGACCAAATTGGAAAAAGTTGCTCAGTAGCTTTTATATGGAACGAAAACGTTTGTTTGAGTGTTTTAGTCATTCGACAGCAAATGACGAAGTATAATACTTTTATTATTTTAATATTGCAATTATTATTTTAGATATATGCATTGATTTAATCACAAATACTATTCTGTTGTTGTTTATGGAATAAAAAAGATAACAGGAAACATCTACAATGGCCAAAAAACATAGCGACATGCCAGAAAGTAAATAAGAACTGCACAAGAAAAAAAAACCACCATAAAAATACAAAAGACAAAACATAGACAACGATATTATACATTTTACTGTTGGATCCTGTTTAAATATTGAACTGTTTGTAAAGACTTTTAAGAATCCATATGCATTATATTTTATATAAATTGTTTTTATGTTAGACGCAATCATTGTTGCCGCGCAATACTTGCCCCCCTTGTAAAGGGGTAGCTTCTCAATAATTATATATATATATATATATATATATATATAAAGCCAGTCAATGTGGAAACTTGCCGCTCTCCCCGGATTTGCGAATATTTACGCTAATGCAGGGCCTAAAAATTTTAATATAACGTTGTATGGTAGGAACCCAACGGGGTAAGAATTAGCGACATGAATTCATTTTGTCACGAAATGTGAGACTAAAGTATAGCAATTAACCGAAATTTAAACAGTTCAGTGGTGGTCCAGTGGTAGCGTTCCAGACTCTTAACCCGAACCCCCTTGACATAGGGGGTTCTAATCCGACTGGAATCAACAAAAAATTTAATATTTAATATCAAAAGACTCAGACTCTGAATCTGAATTGATGAAAACAGATGAAAAAGGTTCAAGCCAAAATGATTGATTTCATTGTATATATTTTTTTCAATCAAGTACCCAAAATTGCAGTTAATTTATCTTCTGCATATGGCCATTTCGACAACAATATGTCTCATCAGTACAGATTGTATCAAAACAATTGGAGAACCGAATAAAAACGAAAGATTTCTAAGTGTCATTTTCAAAAAACTGAAATAGCGCACATTTTGATGGGCGCTCAGCATAGATCGATCCATAACATACCATAAAAACGAAGCACAAATAAGATGTTGGGTTTTCATCGGTACTCACTCTAATTCTTATTTTAAAGCAAAACAAGTCCCATGGATTCTCTTAAACAAAGTGAAAGCAGACTCGTGTGGATATACTATTCATACTTTCAAATTTTGGCATTAATTTTTGTAATTTCGAAATGTAAGCCTGACCACCTGTTTTAAGTGCCACATCTCACTATTTTATATCGCCAAGTTTTCTTACATTCAACTTGATGAGTGCCCTGTGTTTGTCTATATGTTGCAATCGGCCACTAGCTTAAGACACTAGTGCTTTTGTCGGGCAAAGGATGACAGTGATTGTAAGAGCCAGTTTAATTGATGTTTGTTGACAATCCCGCACCCATGACCAAAGAAGACATAGATGTAGCGTTGCTCGACAATTAGCAAAAAATTTCGCTTAAACCGGTGCTAGGGGCCGTCTTGAACTTACTATGAGGTATGAGCAAGGCTCATTGTTGAAGGCCTCGTGGTGACGTCAAGATGAAGAACAACAATAAAAGCGTTGTTCCTTTGCTTGTTTTTTACCATGTATTTGTAGAGAATTTGTCTTATGTGCATTTACTCCATATCCTTTTATTCACCATGTAAGTTAAATGAATAAATAAACTGTCTATAAATCCAGTCAACGTGGAAAGTTGCCCATCTCCCCGGATTTGGCTGTTCTTCGAATGTACAATTATAGACAGATTACACTGCTCCCGCCACCTCCGTGTGAGTCCAAAGGGATGTTAAATAGAATGAACAACAAATTCATTTTGACACGACATATGAGACTCATATTTCGTGTCAAAATGAATTTGTAGTTCACTACATTCGTTAATCAAACAAAGAAGTAAGTTACAGTGAAAACTGAAAGCACTAACTACCGCTGAAAAACATATAGATTATTAGGTCTTTATAAAAATAGTAAATTATAAATATAACGGATATGAAATTATAAAAGAAGTGAAATAAAAAACATCTCATTTTCAAACAAATTTTAAAGGTGATACACAAACTTCCTTTTTATATTAAGAAGTTTTGTTCATGGATAGAGAGTATTGCTTTGTGGAACACTGTGCTATTTCCGCATGTTTATTTATTCAGCTGTCTCTTAGCGAGATTAGGAATTTGCACCCGTTTGGGGTAATTGTTGGGATGTAATATCTCAGTTGGTATGGTCAAGACGTTTGTCTTAATTAGAGCATGATTTTTCCACTTTCTATGTTTAGTTTCATCAATAATCATAAAATGTTAATAGTTCGGATTATGCTTATCCGTACCGGAATCGATTTTGTATAATAGTTGTATATAGTTTGACCTTGGATGATAAAAAGTTATATAGAAAAAACGTTGTTTATTCCTTAAAGAATTAATGCCATTATAGCAGCATTAAGATCCCGTTAAAAACGTCAGGAAAGTAACTAATTCAGG
The DNA here is from genome assembly GCA_002080025.1 of Modiolus philippinarum. Lineage (NCBI taxonomy): Eukaryota > Metazoa > Mollusca > Bivalvia > Mytilida > Modiolidae > Modiolus > Modiolus philippinarum. The sequence goes on along the minus strand of MJUU01047791.1, from coordinate 93,711 downwards.
TTTGGTAACGCGAGTCAAGCAATTTATGAAAAAAAAAGTCCGTTTTTGCATGATCCACGTGGATTTGGCATGTACATGTATGATGCAATTTGACACTGACTTCATAAAGCTAAAATTTACAATGAAGTAAACTTCTTGATGTATTCCCGGAAAATTCAACAACAAATAGATAAGTTGCGTCTGCCTCCACTTATTCAACCTGTTCGGACACCAGTTTTATTGAGCGACAGCAAGGAGTTCTGTCTTCAAAATCAGGTCAGAGTAAACCCTGAAACTTTTATTAATTTTGGTGTGAATCCAGTGCTACTTCTGAGAACAGACTTCAATATTTACTTGACAATTTGGCTGGTCACCTACAACATTTGAAAAATATCACATTGTACGTTTGGGTCGGAACGTGTGATTTTACACGCAAGGAGGGCGAATTTATTTATTTAAAATCTAGGGACAATACAGCAGTCAACAAATTGATTGACAATTCAAAACAAATATATCACTTTGTTAGACTATTTGGTAATTCAGTTAAATTAGTTTTTCTCCATTTGCCTGTGTATTCAATTTATCATCACAATGTATATCACGGTTATACACAAGATGTAGACCAGTTTAAAGATGACGATTACAGGTTATCTCTCCAAATTGTAGACGTCAATTTGTATATTGATGACACTAACAGATTATTGCAAGCCAATACACCAAAATTCACTCAGGGCTTGCAAAAGCCACGTAGGAGGGATAGGCATTCACAAACTGTTTATTCTATTAATTTTTCACTATACAGGGATGGTGTACATCCAAACAATGATTTAGCAAAACTGTGGCTTATTAGAATTACAAAACTGGTTCAACAAGATTGCTACAAATAAAGTATTTTTTTATTATTTTGATTATTTGATGTATCTTATAATATAAATTCAGTAGGAAAGGATTGCCTTTTCACAATAGAGTAGAGTTCGTCACTGATTTATATTTTGACAAAGTGCAGCTAATTAGAGGAAAGAATTGTCTTTCCCATATAGATGTTTGTTTCCTAATTTTGCTCTACCTACATGTATTGTGAAGATGACATACACAGTGACCCTGAGAGTGAATTAGATAGTTATACAAACCCACAATATTTACCTATTAATACCCCTCATGACAGTTTTGTTCAGAAATACCTTATTGTCTCTCCACATACGTATTCAGAATCCACAGATTTGTCACTTTCTCCTTTTAGAGTAAGCACCCCTCCGCCTTTGCCTTTCGCTCACGATTTAGATTTTGATTCCTCCAAAAATTCAAAGAAATCACACAAATTTAGTAGTACAATGGAAAAATTAGCACCGTGTAAAAAATTTTCTGGTTACCCGAAAGATAATGGTTTGAAATTTTTGAAAAAACTTTGAATCTTTTGCATCATTACATGAACTTGAAGACGATGAGGACGATACTAGAAAACTTGCAGCCTTTCATCTTCATCTGCAAGGCCCCGCTCTCACCTGGTACAATGGCCTTGCCCCTGAACTCGACTGGAATGCAGTCAAACAGCGTTTTACAGAAAAGTATATTCACTTTGGGTGGGAACATCCCTCTATAGTCATTGAAAATGAACTATTCAATAATCTAAAATTAAGTTACGGACAGGAGTTGGAGGATATCTTTTGTCAATTGGCCGAAAAGGCCTAGTTGTTATCAAAACCAGACCATGAGCTAATGGCCAAATTCATAAACGGCCTACCGGAAAAGCTTGCATTTTATATTAGAGCAAGTAAACCAAAAGATTCGTCAGATGCGCTCACCTTAGCTAAAACCGGGGAGGCATATAAATACAGAGAAATCCAACCCACTGTTTCTGCAGCACGAAATACAGTGTCTAGTCCATCTGAAATAGAAATCTCCAGACTCAGATGAACGAGCTAGACGACATGGTAAAGGAAATGCATGCAAATGCAAATCGTCCCCCAAAACGTGCTTATAATTCAAATAATTCACAAAACTCATCGACCTACTCAACACAAAGACGAAATGTTACATGTTTCAAATGCAATAGCTCTGGTCACATTAAAAGAAAATGTAATTGGAATGGCGTTGGTATTGTTTCGTCTCAGAGTGTCTGTCAACTTTGTTCCCAAAACGGACACATTGCAAGGCAATGCAGCACATTTTCACAACAAAATATGGGAAATAACACATTATTAGTCAAATGCCAAATATGTTCCCAAACTGGTCATTCTGCACCCCAATGTGCACAACTTCAGCAGGGAAACCCATCACTCCTGGGGGCCGCAGGGCACGCTCCCCCAGGAGGACAGTAGTAAGTGCTACTCGATTGAGGAGTAGGTCTCCTTCCCGTGTAAATAACAGTGTAAATAGAAATGTCAATGAAAACAGTGATTGTACCATAACGAGTTGCAATAACTCTTCATATCAATATGCATTTGATTCAGACAGTGACGAAAATGTTTATGGTCATACTGATACTAAGTTTTTGTATTTAATTGTACGCTTTGATAATTTAAAAGTTTCTGCATTAGTGGATACTAGAAGTTCCGTAAACATCATTTCGGAACAATGTATAATTCACTGCCTTACAGTAAGAAATCTAATTTTAACAAAAATGTATGTGATTCAGTTGTTTTGGCAAACAATCAGAAAATTGACGTAGTTGGAACTGCAATGATTAAAATGTACATTTCAGGAGCAAATCATAACATTTTCACTTATATTTTAAAAATGTCGTCACATCCTATTATATTAGGAACCAATTATTTAATTGAAAATAAAGTTGTGCCAGATTTTAGTGAAATGTCCGCTGTAGCAAAACAGGCGATATATATTGTTTGAAGAGAACTACGATTTTACCGTGTTCAGAAACACTTATTTGGGGTAAAGTTCCTCAAAATATTGTGTTTGGTAAACAAGGTGTATGTACCTCTAGCAAGCATATTTTATCTTAAGGACTTCTAGCTGCTAAGGGTGTAGTAATGGTGTCAAAAGACAAATTAGTACCCGTAAAAATTCTAAACCCAACAAAAAATAGAATTGAAATATTTAAAGGGAAAACATTAGCAATTTTCAGTGACATTAGCACTGAACATAGTGTATAGAACATTGACTTGTTGTCAAATAAATTTGACGAAAACGACAGTAGTGTATTGGGTCAATCTGGACCAATTTTTACTGACAATGAAAATACTTCAAGTGCGAACGATACCGATTTGAAGGAATTTACTCAGAACTTTCGCTTTGACAATTCCGATTTGGACAATACAAAGCTTACTATTTTACATCAATTTTTATATGACAATAAAGATATATTTGTTACAAAGTTAAACCCGGATTTAGGATTTACCGATTTAGTACAGCACAAAATAATCCTCCGTCCAGATGCTAAACCGAAGTTCCAAAGACCATATCGTTTGTCACCTTACAAAAAAGAGGTATTACGACATCACCTTGACAATTTACTCAATCAAGGTATTATTTCTCCTGTTAGTCCGGATGAAGATTTGCCAATAGCGAGTCCTGTTGTACTTGTAACAAAACGCTCTCACACTTCTGAAAAAGGACCCCCATACGACAAGAACACAAGCCTATATCAATTTCGCTTTTGTTGTGATTTTAGATACTTGAATTCACAAACACAAATATTTTCGTATGCAATTCCAGACCTTCAAGAACTAACAGAATCGTTTACAGACAGAATACCAAACTTCATAACATCCATAGACCTATCTTCTGGATTTTTTCAGATGAAAATTGATCCCAACAGTTCTAGATATACAGCCTTCAATACCTGCTTTGGAACATTTAAATTTAACCGTTTACCGATGGGTTTAAGCTCTTCTCCAAAGTCATTTCAGCTCCTGATGGATAAAGTTCTTCGTGGATTAACATTTAAATCTGCCTTATGTTATCTGTATGACGTACTTGTGTGTTCGGAAACTTTTGACGAGCACTTGGAAGATCTTAGAGAAGTATTCAGCCGATTTAGACATGCAGGCTTAAAATTAAATCCTTAAAAGTGTTCTTTCGCAAATTCTTCTTGTATATATTTGGGACATCATATATCATCAAAAGGAATAAAACCGCCTCCTGATCGTGTGCAAGTGTTACAAAATTATCAATCCCCACGAAATATTAAAGAATTACGCCGAGTTCTAGGTTTATTTGGATGGTTTCGAAAATTTATTCCAAACTATAGTGCAATAACACTACCATTGACAAATTTATTACGAAAAGGGACCACATTTCATTGGAACAACGAACACGAGAATGCTTTACAAACGCTGAAAACAAAACTGTTACATTCTGAAGTTTTGGCTTTTCCACAATTTAATCTTCCATTTTATCTAGCTGCTGACTCATCTTCTAAGGGAATCGGATATATGCTGTATCAAAAACACCCGGATGAAAATGGCAATTTTGAAGAGATTAGGGTTGTCCGCTTTGGCTCAAAAGCTTTAACACATTGGCAACGGTCGTATGGACCAACAAATCTGGAACTGTTGGGAGTAGTTACCAGTATAACAGATTGTTCAAGTTACTTGAGATCAAATAAATTCATTGTCGAATGCGACCATAGAGCACTTCGTCCCCTTATAGAAAAACAGCTGAAAGGAGCCATTTATGACCGCTGGCTTGCAATATTACAACAATATAATTTTGAGATCAGATACAAACCTGCACTGCAGATGCAGGTACCAGATGCTTTATCAAGATGTTTGAAATCAGATATTTCCGGAGGAGATTCTAGTCCAGCGGAAGATGACATTTACTTTCCTTATGTCGAAGAAAAAACTGGGGACATTGCTATAATAAATCCCGTGAAAACCGAAATTGTCAATTTTGTCGATATAGACGACGGCTATACAGCTGATACAGAAATTGAAACTGAATATTGTGAGTTAGAAGTAGTCGGAAATGACAGCATTTCCACTAAATATTTGATGAATTAATACAAAAATCTGGAAGAAGAAACGCCAGTTATCGGAAATGACTGCATTTCCGAAAATTGTGAAAAATGCAATGAAACTACTGAAGTGCCCACTTGCAATAACGGAAATGATTGCATTTCCATGAAATCCGAACAGGAGAATCATTTGTTATATATACCATTTGAAGACCCAACTCTAATTTTGAAACCAACTTTATATACGGAGAGTATAATTGGAAAGTCAAGTGATCGTAACGGAAATGATTGCATTTCCGAAAAGTCAAAATCTGGAGATAGTTTATTTGACAAATCTTTCGAAGACATAAAATCTTTAGTTTTCCCTGCAAAGTTTCCAACGAAATGTGCCAAACATAATACAAATGAAGTACATGTAGGAAATGGTTGCATTTCCAAAGTTTGTCCTACCACTGATCATGACAATCGTTTATATATCCCATACACAAATGAAAACAACATTTTGCCCATTTCGCAAATTTCAAATGAGAAAGAATTATGTGCTTTAATGACCAATTTTGATGAAGAAACAGACAAAAATTCCAAGAATGGTGTTGTTATTCGTAATTATCAAGAGAGAAATGATTGCTTTCCTCTAAAAGTAACGAATTCCCAATTACTCAAACTGACCAGGCATCGCAACGTTCACTTCAGTTAGGAAATGATTGCATTTCCAACAATATAAACGCATGTGATTTAACATCAAATAATGATAATAATATACAAGATGAGACTCAAAAATCAGATGACTTTACACCAGATGAAAATGACATGTTGAAACATAGTGTTGATCTATTTAAACACTCGAAATTTACACCAGAAAACGTGAAAGAATTACAAAGTATTGATATTAAACTTTATCCTATCATCCAATATCTGGATAATAACAAATTGCCAAAATTACAACGGAAAGCTAGAAGAATTATTTTAATATCCGCTGACTATTTGTTAATTGATGGTTTATTATTTCATTCAAGGTACGCAAAAAGCAAACGGACAAAACGAATCAATAATTTCCAGTTAGTTTTACCAAAGATTATGATTCAAGATATTTTGAAAATTTCCCAAGAATCAGCAATGGCCGCTCATGGAGGTATTAAACACACCATAGACATAATCAGTGAACATTTTTATTTTCAACAACCTCCGTCAATTGTTACTAATTTTGTCAAATCATGTCATGAATGTCAGGCCGAGAAAATTACAAAAGCACATACAAAAGCAGACATTGTTTCATTTGATACCCCAACACAGCCTTTTCAAGTATGGCAAATGGACCTAGTATGCCCCTTCCAATCACAAATAGAGGGAACTCGTATGTATTTACAGCAGTGGACCTTTTTGGCAAACTGTTATTTACTGTTCCAATTAGAACGAGTGATTCAATCACAGTATCTTATGTTTTATTTGAACTTATTATGCATTATGGTTTAATGAATACCTTAATAAGTGACCAAGGATCGGAGTTTATTTCACAATGTACGAAACATCTGTGTGAAAAATTAGGCATACATCAAAATTACACTCCTGCATTTATGCATCACTGTCTTGGATCGGTTGAGAGAACACACAGAACACTAGCGGAACGCTTGACACCTTATATATCACAAGGCAAACAATGGGACGATATGTTGTCAGCAATAACATGCTATGAATACATCTGTTAATACAACAACACAGTATTCTCCATATGAAGCCCTTTACGGTTTTTGTCCATTGTTCCCGTTGTCATTTACATCGCACAGAACCGATTTCAACGACTTGCATCAGGATTACCATGGATATATGCGTGAACTCTTGAAAAAACTAGAAATAGTTCGTTCAGAACTCAAGGACAATGCAGAAAAACATGGTGACTTAATTAAAGATCGCTGTAACAAGAAAATAAACAAACTAGTCTTGAACATTGGAGATTATGTTTATGTATTAAAAGAAGCCACCGGTCCCGGAAAGAAATTTCAACATAAATACGTTGTTTATTCCTTAAAGAATTAATGCAATGATAGCAGCATTTAAGGGAAACATGCAGTTCCTTAGAGGCGGTATTCAATGATTTTTTTCTCAGGTTTTTCAGAGAAGTAGACCCCTTAAATTTTTTCAATTAATATCCAATTTATTTTTCATGAAACACTATTTCTTTTTTAATTTTATCTCAAATAAGGTATAATTAATAAGTAAATTTTATACAGGAACCTTCAAAACATAATTACTTTTTCATATTTTCTTAAGAATAGCGATTTTTAGAATATTTTAGTTGTTCCTAAACTTAAGAGCTTAATACATTAAATAATATTACATACATTGTATTAATTAATTGATATATTATTCAAGAACACGCAAGACTTTGAAATAGACAGACCGTACGCGTACGGTCGGACCATACGCGTACGGTCCAACCGTATGGGTATTTCGAAAAAAAATACTCGTATGATACAGACCGTACGCGTACGGTCCAAACACGCATATGGTCTGGAACATATATACTACATTTGATGATAATGACTCACTAAAAATACTTTTCATGACAATTCAAACTGTTTACATCAATAACGTTTGCAGTGTTATTGTTATTAGGTCATCGCGGCCACTGCGACGCTTTATATTCATTTTAAGTCACTATGTTATCCATGTTCATGATTTAATGCGAACTACAGATTAAATTCAGATGCACACGGTTTTGACAAGATACACATAAGCGGTGAAATTAATAGCGGAGGAAATATCTGCCAAACAAATCTCTAAATCAATTCATCAATTTCGTCATCATTAAAACCTTCTGAAACCGACAGTTTAATTTCTTGTTCCCGTTCCGGTTCTACTGCTGGCAACTTATTTTGGAGTTCTTCTATCTTTTGTATTCTTTCGTCGACTTTTTCATTAAATTCTCTCTTCTCTTCTTCCACTATCCTCAGAATATCCTCCTGGGCTTTTCTGCATCCATTGTGAAGCTCGTCGCGTCTTCTGACAATTTCGGAGCCATCAACCTTAGGATCAAGGGCAACCAAGTGTCCCAAACAAGTAATTCGGTCCATTAAATGTTCATTCGATATCTTAACATATGTTCCCGAAATAGCACGTACGACGTGTGCAACCTGACTTGCTTTTGAAGCTTGTTCGAAAATGATGTCCTTGAAAATATTCGAGAGTTCAGTTGTGGGGTCCCCCATTTTTAGCTCTCTCCCTTCTTTAGCCTGCTCAACGAAATTAGTAAGAGAAGTGTGAAGGCAGCACTTGATTAAGTTAGACAGCATTTGAAAGAACCGGACAAGCTTGCCCCATTGCTCTCTGACTTTTGCTAAGGCCTTAATTCCCTTGATCAGTGTCGATCGGATGGTGTCGAAATCCACCTTCTGTAAATCGAGCATGGCCATTTCCTTTAAGACCTTAGTCAACTCCTTGTTGGATTCTCTCAACTCTTTTGCTGATTCCTCTTGTCTTCGTTTTGCATCTTTCAATGTCTCTTTTGCCAGCTCCGTTTTATATTTAGCATTTTCAGTTGCAGCTTTGACTGCTGATGAACTTGAACTCTGTGTCGGCATCTTGGCAAGATTTGGAGATTTGTTGTCAAGGGGATTTTTACCAAGTGCTTTACTTGCCTTTGACGCTAGTTTTATCGATTCATCTTGAAGAACTCTTGCGTTGGAAATTTCATTCGAAATTTTTTCATCTTTACCTTCAACTACCACGCCTTTTGAAATATCTTCCAACGAAGTGCACACATCCATTGCATCTGTACACAGCTTAAGAACTCTATCACGAAGTTTGGAATCCATCTGTTCAATAACGCTCTCACTACATTTCTTAATTGATTGCTTGAAATACTTCAATTCCCCCTGTGAAATTTTATCCCAATCTGGACAAGGTTGTTTGTTTTTATTACTTTTACCAGTTGCCACAACAAAGAGCTGTTTTATAAACCCATCTAGCGCTGGAACTTCTTTGTAAATTTTCTTCAGTTTTTGTCTCATCTCGTATTCATCATCCTGTGTACCATCATCGTCGTCGTCGTCTTCGTCAAAACCTGCTACCTTCCTTACTTTTGCCTTCACAAGGTTCGGAATACTTGTTATACTTCTAATTCCATCCACAACGGATTCGCATAATGCAATTCCAACCAAATCCATTCCACTTGGAATACTTTTTATTGAATCTTTAAAGCCTTCCTGTGCCTCCCTGACTTCTTTATCCATTTCGTTCAATCTCTCCTCGGCTTCTTTAATTTCTACCATTTTTGCCTCTTTCTGAGTTTGCGCAACTCTGATTGCCATCTCCGTTTCCTTGATTTTTTCTTCATGCACACCCCGCGTAATAGTACAGGCCTCTAGTAATTCACCTGTTAATTCCATAACTTCTACAAACTGATCTTCAATTCTAATTGCCAGCCTAAGACTTTCGTCAGCGATATTCTGAACTTTTGTCAGCGACATAGGAACCATTCTCTTAATTTCTGCTGGCGTTCCTTTCAAAAGAAATCTTACTGCATTTTTTACATGTTCGTCAACATTTCCACTATGAAGACGTATTTGATCCATACAAGTGTGTGCTTCATTAAACGCTGACCATCCGGCATTGCTAACCTGAACTAGTGATGTTCGGAATGACTCGGGATAACGGAGTAGTTTAAATCCACCTGTCGGTGGTTTCTCAGCAAGACTGAAATCAGTATCTGCCGAAATCAAGATCAATTCACCTAGTAATGCAATTGCAGTTGGTGCTGGACAGAGAAACTGGTCCCAGTTACAGTCAGGAGACATCAGCATCATAGCATCACTTTTCTTGTCATCTCCCTTACAGACACTCGCTACAGCTTTATCTATATTTTCAATTTCATTCGACATACTCTGTGAAAAAATATATATAACATAGTCACTTGAATGTTATATCATCGAATGAGGAAATTATCATAAAAATATTATCATCGGCAAAAAGAAATAAAAACGAAAGACCCGAAATATAACTGAACAAAACAAATATAAACTGAGGTTCTAAAGTGCCGGTATTGCCAAACTGCTCCATAGCTGACATAGACATTCAAAATAAACTCATTGTAAAGGGTTAAATTTTCTAGTATAAACCTCGATGAATATAGCGCCATGTGTCAGGGGAAAAGATGTACAAAGGTACATATGTATTTCCAATACGGTTTTATGTTTTAGTTTTTCTTATGCGAAGGAATTGCAACAGTTCTTCTGATATTGACGTCACAACTGGTTTTCAGCTGCAGTGTGATTGAGCAACTCATGATTAACCTACAGAAACATCAGGTGATTGTGAAGGAGCGAGTAAAAATGTTATAACAAAGAATGATGGAAATTTTCATAGAAAATACCATCATTGTGGTAGTTAAAAGGGTACCTTTTGTAGTGAGAAACGAATTCAAAACGAAAGAATCACAATACTACGACACTAAACGAACATAGACTAGATTCTTTCAAGAGCCCGTATAGCTCACCTGGACCATAGCTGACATAGACAGTCGAAATAACCTCAATATTAATGGGTCTTATTTTCTTTTTTGTTCATAGACATCAATGAAATATGACCTGATGTAAGAAGAAAATCTTTGAATGCATTTCCTATAGGGTCCTATGATATACTATGTTTCCCATTGGAAATATCAGATGTGGACTTGGGCCTAAAAAGTAAATTTTGTGCTCATGGTAACACCGAGTTTAACGTCAGGTAGATTAGATATAGGAATTTTTATATATTTTTTTAAAATTGTAGTAATAGAGGAGCATCTCTGACTTTAACAGTGTTTGTTGTAAAATAAGTAAACAAAATTGACAAAAGCATAAAAGATGCAAGAGCTGGGTTGTAAAACAATGGAAGTAGAATACCGAAGGAACAAATCACAAGATTATACAAATCAATGTCCAGAGACTTTGTAAGTAGTTTGTGTCATGTAGTGTTGTATGATCTCCATTTCGACCAATTTCAGACAACCATTTAAAAATTTGAGCAGGGGTTTCTTTTAAAATCTTGTTTATAAGTATTGCTGAAAGTAGCAATGTAGTTTATTTTTTCCTAAGTTTCAGTTTTCTTGTTGGTGAAAGCTCCACTATCTATTACAACCCATTTCGGACCAAATTCAAAAAAAAATGGCAGGGGTTCAATTATAATCAATGTAATACATATTGCTGAAATCAAAATATTCAAAGTCCCCTTTTCAAAAAAAAAAATAACAATCAGAGACTCTCTTATAATCTAGTTTATACTTATTTCTGAAATCATGAGTAAAATGTCCCAAAGCTACATTGTTCTGGTTTGGTTTCCTTGGCAACTGAAAGCCCCACTATCCATTACAACCCATTTCAGACCACCATTCAAAAAAATTTGGGCAAAGGTTCCCGTTATTATCCAGGTAAAATATATTGCTGAAATCAAAATATTCAAAGTCACCTTTCCAAAAAAAATTGGACAGGGGCTCCCCTTATGATCTAGTTTTAACATATTTCTGAAATCGTGAAAAAGGAAATGTAGCAGAACACTTTGTTCTAAAGATTCAGTGTTCTGGTTTGGTGAACATGGCAACTTAAAGCCACTATCCATTACAACCAATTTCAGACCACCGTTCAAAAAAATTTGGCAGGAGTTCCCCTTATCTGCTGACATCAAAATATACAAAGGCTCCCTTTAAAAAAATTTTGGAAGGGAGGAAAAAATAATCCAATTTATACATATTTCTGGAATTGTGAATAAAGGGCTACGCCGAGCGCAGCATGAGACGACCGCAGTATGTCGAGCACTGAAATTAGATCAAGTGTAAATTAAAATGAGTGTAAACACAGTAATTTGCTGGGCACAATAAGGACATTGATACATTAATTACCTGGACACAAAGTAAGGAAAAAATAAAGATTTTACTTATTTTAAGAAATTGCAATTTGGGGCCCACTTGAACCCTTATAGCTTTGGTATACTACTGAAAGCTTACAGCAATGGGAATCCAAAGAAACAAAACCCACTTAAATCTGATGAAAAATAATAATTTCAGGTAATCTGCATGTATGCAATGTTAGCCCCGTTTTATCCCACATAGCTTGTAAAGAAAACAAATTAGCAAAGATCTGAAGGCGCAGGGGTATATTATTTTTCTCAAATGGAATTCACTGCAATAAAATGCATCAAAATTGGACTAGAAATGAAAAAAATATAATTTGGAAATTTCCTAAGGAGCACACTGAAAGAAAGGTCATCAAAATCCGAAAAGTAATAAATATTCTACAGCCACTTATGTGAAAACACCCAATTTAACCATTTTTTGGCTTTTTTTAACGGATAGGGCCACAATGGCCATAACTAATCCAAGATTTCCTCTTGTGCCAAGGGACATTGTGTTAAAATCTTACAAGGATTGACAGACTGGAACTAAAGTTACGACGACGACGAGTACGACAACAACGACGACGACAGTCCCATACCATATAAAAATGTAGCAGAATACTTTTTTCCAAAGATTCAGTGGTCTGGGTTGGTTTCCATTGCAACTGAAAGCTCTACAATCCATTACAACCCATTCAGACTACTATTAAAAAGTTGGCAGGGTTCCCTTTATTACCCAGGTCATTCATATTGGTGGAAGCAAAATATTCCAAGTCCCCTTTCAAAAAAAATTTGGGCAGGGGTTCCTCTTATAATCTAATTAATACATATTTCTGAAATCAGGATATATATATATATAATATATATATAACGTCTAAAAACAAAGACAAACTTGGAAATCTTATTTTATCCTCAAGATAAGCATGTAAATATGCTTATACAGGTCTTGAAAAATAAATTATATGCGTCTGAAATCAAAGACCAACCGAGTTAGAGTTTTAGGATTTGATATTATCGAGAACATCTTTCCACTGAGGAATTTGACCATTACAATTTGAGTGACACACAACACTACATATAAATTTCACTGTTGCATATAAGGCCCCATTTCGATGAATTTACATCTCGTCAGTGCAACTCGAATCTAAAAATTGGAAAACCGCTGCCGAAATATTACTTCCTCGGAAGGGTGTACAGGACTGGAGATTGGCTGGTAAATTTCCTGCCCCTGCCCATTTGGTCCCGTGATTGATGGATCTCACTGGAGCAGCCAGGGGGTAAATAATCCAAAGTTCCATATTAAATGTTTACTCTACTCTATGAAATGAAATGAAATATATGACAAGTGAGAATACACAAGCCAAAACAGAAACGGAGAAGTCTTTGTGTGTCATCCAAAAGATGGGCAGGATGAGTTGACTTTTTTTGTCAATCGATAATTCCAAAAACTCAGCAAAGAGGCGGAATAAGCTCCAAGGATCTTCTTGATGAAGAAAATACTAGTCGTGTAAAAAATTCAGATATAACGTCTAAAAACAGCGACAAACTTGGAAATCTTATTTTATCCTCAAGATAAGCATGTAAATATGCTTATGCAGGTCTTGAAAAATAAATTATATGCGTCTGGAATCAAAGACCATCCGAGTTAGAGTTTTAGGATGTGATATTATCGAGAACATCTTTCCACTGAGGAATTTGACCATTACAATTTGAGTGACGCGCAAACACTACATTTAAATTTCACTGTTGCATATAAGGCCCCATTTCGATAAATTTACATCTCGTCAGTGTAACTCGAATCTAAAAAATTGGAAAACCGCTGCCGAATTATTACTTCCTCGGAAGGGTGTACAAGACTGGAGACTGGCTGGTAAAAAAGCTGCAACAAATAATTACAATAATAGAAATTTACAACAGTTAATGATTTTAAGACTCTGAACTGAAATTGACATAGCCGTAACCTAGCAACGAATGTGTTGTTGTTATGAAATCTTATCTATGTTGCATATCATGCTCTACAATTTAGATCTAAAAATTTTAATTTTTAACGTTAACATAACTATTAATTTGGCTTTTATTAATTTTCTTTTCTTTTCTTTTTTGGCTTAAAACATGACATAACTAAGTAGTCATATAAATCAGAAATACAACCAGCTTCAATTTTAAAATATCCGTATTTTATATTTTTACAACAGATTATTTGTATTAATTCATTGTTTTAATAAAATATGGAATATAGTTTTCTCTATGTCCATTTATGTGTGTTTGCATGCATTTTTTCGACATATTTTAATTCTTCTAGTGTCAAACCCAACATTGCCCTCTAAGAACCGCTTCAAATGTTCAAAACGCTTGTTAAATATATTAGAATCGAAATATATTATTGCAATTGGGCTCTATGCGAATAAGAACATGGTCAAACCTTATATTTGTCTTCATATTATACCTCGCTTCCTCTCGGTATAATATATTGACAAATATAAGGTCTGCCCATGTTCTAATTCGCATAGAGCCCTTTTCAATAATCTATTTCTTAATTTAACTAAAAGTCTTTTAGAAATATTGAATACTTCTGCACATTAAATTTATTACCTTTCCCAGTGTTATTACCTGTTATTATGTATTTCATCGTTGCAACTCGGCTTTAAATCAGGGTATACATACAATTTTAGGTACTGCATAAGGGTCGAAATATCCTAAGCACACAACTTTTTTAGGTCTTGCTGGGCAACAAAGTGGGTCAACAAAAGACAATTTTGATCAAGTTTGATTCCATGAAACGTTATTTCAGGGGAAAAGATAATTGAATGCATTTTTCCCTAGGCATCAGTTTCCTTGGCGTCCATCTCGAATTAGGCACGGACATATGCTAAACTATGTTCACAGCTTGAAGCAGTCAAAAGGGTAAAAATTCTAACATTGCAACTCTGTCTTTTTTTAAACTGGGAAAATGTAACTTGTTGATTTGTTATTCGTTATTTGAAATTCTAAAATGGTAATTCTTTAATTGCAACTTCGGAAACGTAATTACTTTTTGTAACTCTACAACTGTCAATCTTAAACTGGTAAAATAAAACTTGCAATATTGCAACTTCAGAAATGATAATGCGTAGTTTGATATGCAAAACCTCGGGGGGGGGGGGGTCACTTCTACTATATGATGAGGTAGGGATGAGCGGCTGGAATAGGTACCTTTTTTTGCTTCAGAGTATATGTTAAGGGTAGTATATTGTGATGAAAATATGTGATAAGGTAAGGAATTTCAGATGAGATTATGTGATAAGGTAAATTTGTTGCATCAAAATCAGATACTAATTAGCATTTGACATATCTACATCAATAAAGTATTTAACTGCGTATAATTTTCTACTTTTTAATTGAAAAGTAAGTGAGAACCGAACCGTCAGTCTAAAAAGAACAATCCAAGGACAATGGCAACGTCGGAAAAATAAAAAAACGAAGACATAACATGAGCATGACACAGAAAAGAAAATGAAGACACGCACATATACAAAAATGAACAACACGGAAACAATAAAAACCATGGGTGAGATCAGGTGCACCGGTAGAGTAAGCATCTCCTGCTTCTTATAAGACACCCGCCGTGTTGAACATGTCAACTCCGGTAGTAAAGTCAAATCCGGTAGAGGAAAAACAAACTTTACTGGCAAAGAGAAAGATCTGTTGTCATCTGGGAAACAGATATCTCATAGCGGTCCACAAGATCGTGATGTCGACCGTAAAACTTCTGTAGTGATGACCTCAGGTTATGGGCAACATACCCTTGCTTAAGTAGCCTATTTGTAAGCAACCGAGCTCTATCAAGGTAGTCACTGTATCGACCACAGGCCCTTGAGTAGCGAATGAGTTGGGAGATGTAAACTCCGTATGCTGGTGCTTTTGGAATGTTGCTACAAAGAAAGGGAAAGTTGACTATTGGAAAAGTGAAGTCATCACGTTTGTCATATAGCCTAGTTTGTAGTGTACCTCTTTTGTCAATTTCAAGATGAAGGTCAAGGAATGAGGCTGATGTGGAAGTATCTGTAGTATCCTTAATTTCTAGCTCTTTTGGATAGATAAGATGAAGAAAATCACCAAAGCGAGGATTGTTTAGTGATAAAATATCATCTATATAACGGAAGCTGAAATTAAAGGACTGGGCCAGTTTTTATCTTTATTTTGAAGAAGCCCTTGGATGAATTCAGCTTCATATGAGTGGAGAAATAGATCGGCTAAACGAAGCGCACAGTTTGTGCCCATTGGAATTCCGATAGTCTGTTGAAAAACAAGTCCTCCAAACTGGACAAATATATTGTCGATCAGAAGATAAAGAATTCACAGTATTCACTGAAATGATCTCCAATATATGACAAGGTATACTTGTCTGCATTATGAATTCATAGGTTTACTTTTCTGCTAAAAATATGTGATAAGGTAGATATTTTTGAGATTCTTAATATATGATAAGGGTGGGGTCCTGATGTATGTGTCAGCGGCTCACCCCTACAAAAAATCATATGGAGTGACCCCCCCCCCCCCCCACCCCACCCCACCCGAGTGCAGAACGAGAGACTTGCAACTTGTAACTTGTTAAGTGTTAAATGTTATTGCTGTTCTCTGTAACCTCGTTATTTAGTTATTTGTCAGTCTGTTACGGGTAAACTCAAACTTCATATTTTGCAATTATGCTGTTGCAACCGTAGGTATCTGAAATGCGAGACTCGAAACTTGTAATTTGAGAAACATTATTATGACGACAGATGACGCTTCATGTACGGAGGCTGTTAGGGGACATAAAAACACGAAAGAATTTTTTTAATTCGTTATCTCGAGAAAACGAAACATTGTTATATCGTGATAACGGGTTAATTAACTTTTATCTCAAAAAAGAAAACACTGTTGAGTCAATTCCCAAACTTATATGGGCAGATATAGAGTACCCGGACTAATAATTATAAACTTTTGGGTCCAATCGGATACATGCTGATGGCCGACTTTGATTATCTGACGCCACCATTCTAAATTGACAGTCTTTTACCGATTTATCATAAATTAATTAATAAGTGATCAAAACAAATAAAATACAGCACAAACAGCATCAAAATATAATAACAGAGTCAAATACCTAAAATTTAATCATTTTGTAAATTGTTAAATACAAATTCTAATATGGGAACAATGAAATTCATGACGGCCAGCCATACGAAAATCTCCAATAACATTATGAGCGACTTTACAACAGTCCTAACGCTGAAACAGACGACGTCATAATATGTTTTGCGCACAAAAACGTTAGTAAATCGTATGCAATGGCTGTCCTTACCGTGTACACTTTAGGTCCGCGAAGATAATTAAATGTCATATTAGAATCGAAGAAATTCATGTTCGCCGGTGGTTTTTAGTCAATTTACATATGGGTGTCCATTATTTTCGTTTATTTTACCCCTCGTTCCGCTACGCCATACGCTCTGGGTAAAATATTAACGAAAATAATGGCCACCCATTTGTAAATCTCCAACAAACCACCGGCGTCCATGAATTATTTCTTAAACAACAGACTCTCTGAGATCTAAATCTATAGATCTCTACCATTACAAACCGACAGTCTGTTACCGGTCTTTCATTGACTACTCACAAACATATAACAAAGTCCTTCGGACTTTTATTTGTTTGTGAGTGAATTGGTCCCGTTTATACTTCAATAAATTCCTTTTAAACGGTGTTTAATCCTATTATAAATCACTATTTTGCGTCCGCCGTTAGGTGACGGGGGCATTAAAGTTTACACTCGTCCGTTTCGTCAAAGATTTCTATACGTACAATTAATTTGATATTTGGTTTGTAACTTAACATTTACTTCCTGTTTGCCGATACTATGATTGAAATTTTGAACCCATGAAACAAAACAAAATTTTCCTCAAAGATTTCGCAGCTTCTAAACGTACAATTATTTTGATATTTGGTCTGAAGCTTTAGTATGGTGACTTGTACTGTGTCTCTTTTTTTCATGGACACATTTTAGCCCAGTTGGCCAAAGACCATGTGAGCTTTTGCCATCACTCGTCGTCCATCGTCCGTTAACTTTTCACATTTGATTATCTTCTCTGAAAACGGCGGACCAATTTTAACTAACTTTACAGGAATGATGTATAGAACGGCCTTCACAAAGAATGCCTTTTTTTCGATCCGTCAAAAGACATGGCCGCCAGGGCTGAACATAATTTAACATAAGATCCTATTTGCAAATGCAAATTTTGGCTATCTTCTCTGAAACTACTCAAGTACACTGAACCAAACTTTACAGAAATGATGTATGGAAGGTCCTTCACAAATTGTGGAGTTGGTAAAACAATTCCCCGTGGTAGAGATGTGTGCTCTTTATTTTTCTTAGATATGGTGTATTTGTACATGAGATAATACCTCATGTGTACACTTTATTCAATTATCATTATCTAAATTTATGTAAATTCTAAAACCAAAGGATTAACTTTAAGGATTCTTAAAAATTCAAAAGATCTTCTTGAACAGCTTTCCTCAACCAGTCTTACCCATTGCCATAGCATTCAAACTTTTGACTTTTCTACACTTTATACAACCCTGCCACACAGTAAACTGAAAACAGTAATTGCAGATTTAATACATCAATGTTTCTGCACAAAAAATGGAGAACGCAGATACACCTATTTAGTTGTAGGGAAAGACAAGACATATTTTGTTAAGAACCACACCGATTCAAATAAGAAGTACACCGAGACTGACGTAATCAAAATGTTAGAATTTTTGATCGACAATATTTTTGTCGAATTTGGAGGTCATGTTTTCCAACAGACAATAGGGATTCCTATGGGAACAAACTGTGCGCCGCTTTTAGCTGACCTTTTCCTCTACTCGTACGAGGCCAAGTTTTTACAAGGGCTTATTCAAAGAAAACAAAAGCATTTAGCCCAGTCCTTTAATTTCAGCTTCCGCTACATAGACGATGTGCTTTCTCTTAATAATCCTAAATTTAAGGATTATTTACATCAGATCTATCCAAATGAGCTTGAAATTAAAGAAACAACTGAAACACCTACTTCAGCTTCGTACTTAGATCTTTTATTGTATATTGACGAAGATGGACGTTTGAAATCTAAGCTATATGACAAGCGTGATGATTTTAATTTCCCCATTGTGAACTTTCCCTTTCTTAGCAGCAATATACCTACCTCTCCAGCCTATGGAGTGTACATTTCACAGTTGATTCGTTACTGTCGAGCTTGTAGTTTGTACAGTGATTTTTTGAACAGAGCAAAAACACTGTCCCAAAAGCTGCTTAGTCAGGGATTTGTTCAACCTTTGTTAATTTCATCCCTCAAGAAATTCTATGGCCGTCACCATAGCATCATTGAAAGATATGACGTGTCAGTATCCCAAATGAAAGTGGACATTTTCAGCTAGATTCACGTCTTCCCGGATTTGACTACCCACTTTGACATTTTCCCGGATTGAATCACTCACAGTGTGACGGGTGCTGTTAACAGAGCAGGACATGCTTACCCTTCCGGAGCACCTGATGTCACTCTCAGTTTCACTGGAGTTCACACTGTGAGTGCCTTTGTTCTGAATGTTGTGGTTTCTGGTTCTGTGCTTTGTGTCTGTCTGGCGTCATTGTTTTTGTGTCTAAAGTCATTGTTTTCTGTGTTCTCGTTTTTGCCCTGTCTTTGGACTTCGATTTTTGTGAATATCTCCCCTTTGTTCCTTCGGTATTCTACTGCCGTTGTCTCCCACCATCGTAATTTTGTCCTTAGCTATATTTGAAATTGCCGATTATTCGGATTTCGTTTGGTTTTGTGTGTTTTGAACATTTTTTTAAATTATATATTTCCTTTGTTTGGGGTCTAGTGCTGCTGATGAGGAATTAATTTCTGAAATGGCCATACAGCTCATTAAAATTATTGCAGATTGAGTTAACATATACTCTTGATCATAAATATGGAATATTTTTTGTTGAGAATGCCTGGGATAAATGTATATAAGGGTTGTTTGTTTTCAAAAATTAGAATTAACCTTTAAAAATCACAGAAATTATCACTTAAATCATTCTTGTACAGGATGGGCATAAAAAATTGCAGTTTTGGGAAATATTTGTACAACCAATATTTGATTAAAAATTAAAAAAATGTCCAATTTTCATTAAAAAAAGTGGGTTTCAGAAAGGGTTGAAGGAGTGGTCTGACATATTAGTAGAGGCAGAGAATCGTAGTTCACAGTTATAGAAAACAATGTTGTAAGCAAAATATTATTCTATCACCCACACACTTTCGTGCATAAAGCTTCCTAACTTCAATTTTAGGCTCAGAAAATACGAACATTCCATATTTATGGCCAACCGTATATGTGTTATGCTTTCATGTTCATTTACACCATTTTCTTTGAAAAATTCGTAAAATAAGATTGGACCCTATGGGATCACGATCTAAATGTATTTAGTTTTCTCGAGATGAGATTAATTAATCCGTTGTCTCGATATATGAGTGTTTTGTTTTATCGAGATAACAAGTAATTAATCCGTTATCAAGTATAATGTATTGTTTTCTCGAGATAACAGTTAAGTAATCCGTTGTCACGATTTAACAATTTTTTGTTTTCTCGAGATAACGAATTAAAAATATATATTTTGTCATTTTTATAAAAACACATGGCTTCCCTACATGGGCCCATCTGCCCTCATAATAATATTTCTCAAGCAAGTAACAATCTCAAATTACAAATCTAGAGTCTCGCATTTCAAATCTCCAATCGACACTTTCATATGGTTGCAACAATATAATTGCAAAATAAGAAATTTGAGTTAACCCGTCACAGACTGACAAATATAGAGAAGTGTTGTCTCAATAACACATCACAAGTTACAAGTATCGCGTTCCACATTGAAATTACGCACTTACATTTTCGAAGTTGCAATATCACAAGTTTTACTTTGCCAGTTTCGGATTGACAGTTACAGAGTAATAATAAAATAATTACGTCACCGCAGTTACAATAAAAAATTATAATTTTAGAATATCAAATTACAGATTACAAATTTACAAGTTATATTTATCCAGTTCAAAAAAAAAATGTTAGAAATTTGACCCTTTTGGCATTCCAAAGTCTTGACCAGTCTTTGCTTTGACCAGGAATTGGGAACACTATTTTCAAAACAAGCCAATAAAACAGTTCTGACCTAACTTTAGTCATAATTGGATAAGTAGTTTAAGAGAAGAAGATCTTCCAATTGGGGCTAATGTTAATCAATTTCCCTGCTGTCGGTCATCTTAAATGAGATGTACATTGTTGACTTGTCGGGCACATTTATTGAAGAGGACAACCCGAAGCCTCCAAGATCGAAGTTCCAATAGACCTTGTGGCTTCAAAGGAGAAGATCTTTGAATGCTTTCCCAAAGAGTCCAATTTAAAACAATGTGGAAATCATCTTCGATCTGATGTGGACATGCCGGGCACATTTATCAAAGAGGACAAACTCAGGACAATTGTGAACTAGTATGGTTCCACTTGACCACCTACTTTAGGAGACGTTATCTCTGAATTTTTGTTTCCCATAGGGGCCAATGTTGAACTAAGTTTCCCGCTGGTAGCCATCTGGAATGAGGTGCGGACACGCCAGACAACTTCCAACGTGAAGATAATATGAAGTCCTTGATATCCTGAACATCTTTGCCTTTAACTAAACCTGCATCTCAATTTTTTTTTTAAAATAAGGCAAGATGTATGAAATAACAAAAATTTGACCGAAAAAAGAGCTATAACTCCAATACAGTATTCAGATTCTATTCAAAATATTCAAGTATGTAGATCTAGATATGTTGAACATTTTTGCAATTTAAAGTTAACTTCTATCTGTTATTGTTTTGATAAAACATGAAAAAATATTGAACTTTGGAAAATTTTATGGAAAATGGCAATTACTAAAAATTATTCCAATCGCACGGTAGATAGGTCTTGCCATGCTGGTCAATTTTGCAGCAGGTCAGATTTCTTTAAATTTTTTTACCAATTTTTGAGTTATTTGCGGAAAACAGCAATTAACCCCTATGTGCTATCTTTTGTAACGCCGGATAGTCATGTTGTTTGGTTATCGGACTCCTCAGATACAAATTTTGGCCAAGTTTAAATTTCCTTCATGGTTTCAAAGCAAAAGATTTTTTAAAATTGTATGACGGACGAACGGACGACGGACAATGAGTTATGACACTAGTTCACATGGCCCTTTGGATAGATTAGCTAAAAGAATAAACACATTATTAATTAAAGGGCATGAAAGCATATGAAAAAAGATCAAACTTTGGAAATTCGAAGAGAGAATGGTTTATGGCGAATGAGAGTATGCAATGCGGGACTTCCGAGATAGGAACTCTTGTGTAATTGTAGGCAGAAACGAGTGTCTCAAATGCCACTAAGCCGGAATAACTGGATTACTGACCTTTTGGATAAATATATGCTTCTTAAAAGCACAACTTTCTTTTAACCTGATGTGTTCTTATAACATTTTCCAAATAAAAACCTTTGTCTGCAAGTAGGGTTTTATTCCCGAGGTCATAATTTCATTTGAAAAGTTTAAAAATTAAGTAAAACTAAGGAATCTCTCCATCCTGCAAGGCTGTTTCTTAACTGTAAGTCACTTTTGTTATTTTGTTTTCTCTATCAGCCCTTTCACTTTGCGTTTAAAGCATTCCGGGTGTTCTAATATATGTACATTGTACTTGGTGTGTACAGACCCTTCGATTTCCGATGATAAGATCTTGAATGGAAAGTTAACAACGGACGGACGACGGACGTCATGTGATAGGCAGGTGAGGCTCTATGAAATGAACATCTTTCATGTACCCCTAATTACATGGATCCAGTAAAATAAAAACTTATCTTAAAAGCTGAATGACGAGTTTTTCGGAAAAATGATGAAGCACTTAATTATGACAGACTGGCTGACTGTCGGACCAGTCAAAATCTATACGTTCCGCAACTTCGTTGCATGGGGCATAATGAACAAATAAAAAAAAACTACAAACGGCCATATCAGCAATACTTTTCCATCGAAAGTTGGTTGAAAAGGGATGCAACGGTCAGGATTTAATATTCTTTTTCATATTTGATGTAAATTAGACTAAATAAAGCTCAGCTTAGCCAAATGGTCATTGTGAGCTTTTGCATACTATCATCTCCACTGAAACTAGTATAACAATTTTTAAAACATTTTCGTTTACAATTCCGTTCCAGTACATTAACAAGAAGCTCTCGATCACGACACAGACAGTCCAATTTAACTTTAATGTTAAAAAGTGTTATTTTCAAGTACTAGTATGTTACGTAATAGATAGTGATTGTATAAGACACCCTACCATTATGTCCTGTTTGTCGACGATCCCGCACCAATAACCGAAAAAAAAAAAAACAGAAACAAAAACAAAAAAACAAAAAAAAAAACAAAAAAACCAAGACACATAGATGTAGGGTTGATCAAAATTTAGCAAAGGAATACCGATCAAACCGTTAAAGAGGTCGGTCTTGAACTTACGTATAGCAATCCTCATTGCTGAAGGCCTTATCGAAAACAACAAAAAAGCAATAACAGGAAACTATCAATATTCTATCAAATGCACAATAGGTTATATCCTCAATATCTTTATGAATGTTTACCCCCATTAACTAATGACCAGAATAATTATAATCTTAGAAACAATGAAAATTACGTTATACCTAGATGCAGGTTAAGCCTGACTGAAAAATCCTTTGTACCGTCCTCTGTTCGACTCTGGAATAACCTAGACTTAAGAGTAAGAAATGCGAGAACACTTACACAATTCAAGAGTAGATTAAAAGACTATGATTTAAAACCCCCAGCTTATTTTGGTACTGGACCACGAAAATTCGTAATAATACACACTCGATTGAGACATCAATGCAGTTCGCTAAATGCGGATTTATTTGAAATAAATGTTGTTGCTAGTCCTTCATGCCAGTGTGGCTTACTTTATGAGGACGTCATACATTATTTACTTGAATGCCCAGTGTACCAAAATGAACGCACAATTTTATTCAGACAGCTCAATGATATGAATGTAGAAAATTACCGGGATATCGAGACATTACTCTTTGGCAGGGATAATTTAACATTGCAAACAAATTTGAGTATATTTGAAAAAGTCTTTCAATATATGAAAAATACTAAAAGATTCCTATGAGTTATGTGAGGTATAGTTCATTTTATTTTTTTCTTATATCATTATGAGAAAACTTAGATATTGTTATTATTTTTTTTCTACACAGATATATGTATGATGTTTGCTTTTTGTCATGCCATTTGTTATTGTAGGGAGAGGGCGTACATTAAGTTGTAATAACTTGTGCCCAATCCCATTGCTTTGATTTAATGCAATAAAATATTATTAAATTAAAACAAAAAAGCGTTGTTCCGTTGCTTGATTTATAGAGACTATGTCTCATGAGCATTTACTCCATATCCATTAATTGTTAATTTGGTGTTATATGGTGAAATGTTAAATCATTTTCCCTCTGGCAGCCTTTTTGAATGGGGTGCAGATCTACTGTCACCAATTTGAAAGGGACTTTGTAGGGACCATTGTGCCCACGTTTGGTTTTTGATTGGCTACTCAGTTTCAGAACAAAAAAAAATAATTACTTGGTTAACTTTCCTCATAACTAACAATGAAGAGATATTGTCTAAGGTCTATTGTTAAACGAAGTTGCTCGCTGTCGGCCATATTGGACGATGTGCAAACTTGCATGACACATTTGTTGCAGGAAGCAAATGTGCTTTTCCTATGGATGACGATGATAAACTAAGTTCCTCGAAGGAAGCCATCTTGAATATTGTTCTTACTTGATAGGAACATGTTTTCAACCGAGAGAGGGGGCATCCAATGTCTATTGTGACCTAGTAGGGTTACAATTAGATTTGTGGCTTCAGAGGAGAAGTTCTTTGAATGCTTTCCTAAACCTATGTTCCCAGCCGGCAGTCGGTCTGTAAAAATATAATTTCTGATAAGCTGAACATTATTGAATTCAGACTTAACCTCTATCTCAAACACATTTCTTACAGAGCAGGACATGCTTACCCTTCTCGAGCACCTGATGTCACTCTCAGTTTCACTCCAGTTCACAGTGTGAGTGCCTTTGTTCTGAATGTTGTAATTTCTGGTTCTGTGCTTTGTATCTGTCTAACGTCACTGTTTTTGTGTCTAACGTCATTGTTTCCCGTGTTCTCGTTTTAGCCCTGTCTTTGGACTTCGATTTTTGTGAATTTCACCCCTTTGTTCCTTCGGTATTCTACTGTAGTTGTCTCAAACACATTTCTTACATGTAAATATAACTCTAACGTTAAACATATAAAAATTGATTGAAAATTCAACGAAAAGGGGGCATCAGTTCTTACATGGGTGGTCAGATTTTCTTAAAACTTATATGATATGTAGGGCTGACTTTGCTGTAAATAAACGTCATTTCTATCTTCTATCATCTTCAATATAGTAGGAAGCAACCATTTGATTTTGTTTTTTTTTGTGTGTGTGGGGGGGGGGCTATGGTCAAATTTAAAAAAAAAAGGCAAGACGGTTACCTAAAGCAAAAAAAAATCCAGGATGACTATTCGGGTTAATCCAGGACACTCTTGGAGCAAAAATAAAAAGCCAGGATAGAAGTTACACACAAAAAAAATCCAGGATAAAAAATTTACCCCCCCCGAAATCAAATGGTTGCTCCCTTAGGCGAAAAGCAACACAAAACTAGAGGTTGTCGGAACGACAGCTATCCCTGCACTCTCTGTTTTGACACCCGATGGGCAAAATTTTTCCAAATATTTTTTGAAATAATAATATTGTTAGTAGTTATTTTACAAAAGGAATTTAAGGATAAATGGTTGTTAGGCAGTACACCAAAAATAAGTGCTTTGAGACTTTCAGTAAATATATCAAAACTGGAATAAAATATTTTTGAAATACAGTTGATGAAAGTGTTTGTCCTAAATTAAAGAATCTGTTTAAGTATGGTTGCTAGGTAGAATTAAAAAAAATAAACTGTTGACACAGAATATGTCTCGTCCTACCCATGCATCGCACAAAATCTTCATATGATTGTTCAACCATGATAGATATATAAACCTCAGGATGCAACTGCATCGAGTGGCTGCAAAATTTCAAAGTCAGTGGAGCATGACTGCAGGGTCATAAAATTAAACGCCACTAAAACTGATCTCAATCAGATAATGTAACTGCATACCAAAGATCAATGGGCTACTATGAGTGGTTGATTTTAAACGGATCCAAGCAAAAATTTAAACATTTGATAAACAGTACAAAATTTCAAAGTCAGAGGAGCCTGACTGCGGGGGGCATAGACATAAAAGGCCATTGAAACTGATCTGTTCTGCTGCTAATGAAACTGTATACCAAAATATCTGGGCAACTAAGAGTGGTTGATGCTAAACAGACCAAAGAAAAAACTGAAACAATGATAAACAGTGCAAAATTCTAAAGTGAGTGGAGCATGACTGCAGGGGCATAGACATAAAAGGCCACTGGAACTGATCTGTACAGATGCTACTGCAACTGCATACCAAAAAACTATGGGTAACTATGAGTGGTTGATGCTAAACAGATATGAGAAAAAACTTAAACATTGGAAAAATGCAAAATTTCGAAGTCAGTGGAGCATGACTGCGGGGGCATAGACATAAAACTCTACTGAAACTGAGCTGCAATGATGCTAATGCAACTGCATGCAAAAGATCATAGGGCAACTACGAGTGGTTGATGATAAACAGACACGAGAAGAACTTAAACATTTGAAAAACAAAACAATTGAAAATTTCGAAGTCACTGGAGCATGACTGCGGGAGCATAGACATAAAACGTCACTGAAACTGAGCTGCAATGATGCTAATACAACTGGATACCATATATCAATGGGCAACTACGAGTGGTTGATGCTAAACAGACACAAGAAAAAACTTCAATACTTGAAAAAAACGATTAAAAATTTCGAAATCAATGGAGCATGACTACGGGGGCATAGACATAAAACGCCACTGCAACTAAGCTGTACTGATGATAATGCAACTGCATACCAAATATCAATGGGCTACTACGAGTGGTTGATGTTAAACAGACACAAGAAAAAAACTTAAACATTGGAAAAAAACAATTGAAAATTTCGAAGTCAGTGGAGCATGACTACGGGGCATAGAAATAAAACGCTGCTGTAACTGAGCTGTACTGATGATAATGCAACTGCATACCAAATATCAATGGGCAACTACGAGTGGTTGATGCTAAACTGACACAAGAAAAAAAACTTAAACATTTGAAAAAAAAAGTTCAAAATTTTGAAGTCAGTGGAGCATGACTACGGGGGCATAGAAATAAAACGCCACTGCAACTGATTTGTACTGAGTATAATGCAACTACATACCAAAAATCAATGGGCAACTACGTGTGGTTGATCCTAATCAGACACAAGAAAAAACTTAAACATTTGAAAAAAAACAATTCAAAATTTTGAAGTCAGTGGAGCATGACTACGGGGGCATAGAAATAAAACGCCACTGCAACTGAGTTGTACTGAGTATAATGCAACTGCATACCAAATATCAATGGGCAGCTACGAGTGGTTGATGCTAAAGAGAGTCAAGAAAAAAAATTAAACATTAAAAAACGAAACAATTCAAAATTTCGAAGTCAGTGGAGCATGACTACGGGGGAATAGACATAAAACGCCACTGAAATTGAGCTGTACTGATCATAATGCTACTGCATACTAAATATGAATAGACTAGCATAGCTAGTTGATGTTGAACAGACCCAAAAGAAAAAAGTTAAACAATTGTAGACGCCGCCGCCGCCAGATGTCTCGCTTTTTTCGACTCTCGTCGAAGGGTCGACAATAAGTGCTCTTTGAGACTTTCAGGAAATTTACGAAGATTGCACTCAAATATTTTTTTTGGATATCAAATTGATTAAAATGTATTGTCCTAAACTTAACAAACTATTTAAGTTTTGTTCCTAGGTAGATTCCAGAAAATAAGTGGTCTATGAGACTCTCAGGAAATATACCAAAAACGGAATCAAATATTTTTGAAATCTATTTGATGAAAGTATTCGTCCTAAATTTAAAAAACTTGGAATCAAATATTTTTGAAATCCATTTAGTTAAAATGTTTGTCCTAAACTAAACAAATTATTTTAGTATTGTTACCAGGTAGAATTCCCAAAAATAAGTGGTCTTTGAGACTTTCAGGAAATTTACCAAACTTGGAATCGCATTTTGGAATTTTAATTATTTAAAATCTCATTTTCTGTGAAAAAAATGCTAATATACATAAATATATGCTCGAATTAAAAAAAAAATAAGAGTCTTTGACATTTTCAGGAAATTTACGAAAGTTGGAACCGGAATCATAATTCTGAAAGCCTATTGCAAATCTACATACTATATGCAACAATTCAGCAGAAAGAGTTTATCCCAAAATCAAAAATGTAGGAGGAGTTTGTGTCAAAATATACATCTTTAGGCCTTTGTCAAAATCAACATCTTGGGGCCTCTTGTTTGCACCACGATAAAGATAAAATATCCGAAAGCTTATTGCGCATCTACAGACTATATGCAATAATTCTACAACTAAATTAAATCCATAAATCTATAATGGTAGGAGGAGTTTGTGTCACATGCCACATGTGTAAAAATTGACATCTTGGGGCCTCTTGTTTGCACCAAGAGCAATATCAAAAATCAGAATGCTTATTACGCATCTACAGACTATATGCAACAATTCTACATCCAAATTAAATCCCTAAATCCAAAAATGTAGGAGGAGTTTGAGTCACAAGAAAAGGGTGACGGACGGACAGACGGACGGTATAACATTATCCTCGGACTTTCCTCCAAAGTGCGGGGATAATTAACGTCCAGACCGATTATCGGAATTCTGTTTTAAAATTGTATTCTAAGTAGATCGTGTCATACTGGTCTTTTCACTGTTTTCAGATTTTTGATATCCGTATCTATTTTTAGTAATTTACCCAAGAAAATACTCCCTACTTTTAATTTTTATAGTGACAAGTCTTGACTTGGAACTGTGGAATTCAACCAAAACAAAATTGACATATATTATTTTTTTACAATATTATTCAATTTTGCGATTTGGGTGGTGTGTTTTTTTTCAAACATTATTCAAGTATAAAAAACCCATTCCTACAAGGTAAGTTTTTAGACAATCTGCCAGTACATTGAGCAATCTGTGCTTGTTTTTATTATATTTATGAGTTATACAAGGGGCTATCATTTGATTTTGGTGGGGGTGGGCTTGGGCGATTTTGTAACTAAATAATTTAATCTAGGTGTCAGTGAAAATAAATATTTTAATCCTAGTTTTCATGAAAATAAATAATTTAAATTGATGTAACATTTGGTGTAAATAAACAATTTGATCGAGATTATAATAAAAATAAATAAATTTTCTGGGCAAATCGTTCAAGCCCCCCCCNCCCCCCATCCCCGAAAATCAAATGGTCGTCCCTGACGGAAGGTTGATACATTGTGAAGTAAACTACTCACGATGACAAAAATTAGGGTCAACATTGTTTAGTTTTGAAAGATCTGCTTTTAAATTCGTTTTCTATTGTCACCTCTATAAAGCTGAGTTCTCGGCGAACTTGGATAATGTTTAGCCCGGTCGTGAAAAATGTAAACAAAATTTCTTATTTTAAGTAACATTGGTTTACGTTTAGTCCCGGTTCACATGTACCTTTACCTTGACATTACCCAGCTTAATAGGGGAAGTTATGTTTAAGTAAGTTTCCTTGCCCATTCGTTAGAGATACTGAACGATCAACACTTGATGTTCAGCGATCAAGTGGAAACATGACTGACACACGCTGACATATGTCTTGCAATTATTCCATTATAAAATTATATTATGATGCAGATGACGATGCCAGTTTTTAGCAACTTTTATGGTTGTTACTGGGTTTTGTTTTTACTGTTGCCCGACCTGATATATTAAAGGGTTCTACTTCATTTCAGGTGTTCTGTCGATTTTTCCGATTACATGTGTGTATTTTCTTAGTAGTGAATCGGGCCTCTTTGGATCCATAGGGTCTATGTTAAAGTTCATATTTCCATCCCCCGTGCAGTCAACCGTGACCAATTATGTATTCCCTGTCTTCCGGCGTCCGGAACGAAGAGCACAGCAAACATAGTGAAGCTGTGTGAGAGTAGTGGGACGATGGAGGACGTGTTTTGAGTTGTACCCTCACCATTCATTAACTTATTTAGTTTTTATGTACTTATTGTCTTGTTTTGTATTGTACCATTACTATTGTTTTTTTTCCCGAATAATCTCCCTCTTCTTTTTTTCTCTGTGTCTTCGTCTTGTGTTGCGTTCTCCATTTACTTTTCTTAGTTTTGTATTTTCTCAATTCCTCATCTGGCTGTATTAGTCTATCTTGCCAGCCGTTACTTTATACTTCTTTAGAATTAACCTCTTTAGAATGCCTATATCGATAAAACCCAAGCCTCTATATGTGTTTCCATTTTCTGTTTTCAATACATGTTTTTACTCATAAACAACAAACTAATATCAATTCTATATTTTAATTTTCATATACAATGAATATACAAAGTTATATACACTGAGAATAGTCATTCTTATAGTATCTTTAATCTCATGGTTAGGACCGTTCAGTTGTCCATTACGGGATAGTCTAATCTTTCAAAATCCATAAGGTGTAGTACTGTAGTCCTCCATTGCTACTCTTTTGTCGAACACGATCCTGTAGTCTTTGTCCTGATGTACGGTTAGTGGTCTCTTATCGATTTTAAAATCATCTTTTACGGTCTTCACGGCGCCTCGGTTGTTGGTGATCATATCCTTTATGGTGTCGTAGTTGATCGTGAGGGCGTTCTTGTAGTTGAGAGTGATTCCACGCACTTTACATATGGTCGTATTTCCTAATCTGTCGGGTTTGGCTAATTTGTAGGCATAATTTTTCGGTCCTCCAGTGACGAACTCAATCTTGTTGTGGGGTACTTCGTCCGTCAGATCTCCCAAGTAGTCTCCTAATTCGGGCCTCCAATCTCCAGATTGAGATGTATAAACAATGGAATCGGTGTCGGCGTATAAGGCTCGGGTCTTCAACTTTTCCAAATAACTGTACAACTTCAGTCTTGCTTGGGCTGTGGTATAAGCGGCTATGACCACATTAGTACGTCCAGATTCCTCGACGAACTTATCTTTATACTGATATCTCATTTCCACCATCTCGTCGCTGACAAAATTAATACCCATGACGAGAATTTGGTCGCTGGTTAACATGTCAAAGTATTCTGCAGGGTCACATACGTATTTGATTTGGGGCAGGTTGCTTCTCTGTCCGAATTTACCCCAAAAGCTGTTTAACATCAATTTGGCTAAAGCTCGTAGTCCCGGGTTCTTCTTAATATTGTGATAGTCTAGCAATATTCCTTCTCTGTCGTCATAGTCTCTTATATATTTATGTTTGTCTTCTTCAGTTTGACACCATTCAGGCCACCCACTTGCTTCCTGCTTCATCTTCAGGAAGGTATTCACGTACTCGGTAAAAAGCCCTCCTGTCTTTGTTGTTGGGTCGTATTGTTCCGTGTCAAAGTGCCACACTTCGTATATCTCCTGAATAATGTATCCATGTTCCAACGCTTTCTTAACTTCGTCGGTCACCCAAGTTCCTGTCAGTGCTCGCTGCTCATCGGTATGCTGGCACGGAGTCTGTTGATGTGTGTCGGTACAAGTTTTACATAAGGTAAATAATAACTTGTTATTGATTTTCGACGGGAGTATTGGGATGTAGAGTCCTTTCGGTGGCAGTACTTTACATTTGATGAGTCCTTCGTATTGTTGTATATTTTGGAAATTCTCCGTGATGATGGTTGGGTGTCCTACGGGTATCTTTCCGGTCTTGTTGATGTAGGGATACAGTGAGGTAACGTCTGCATAGGATATGTCTTGGTCTTGTTCATACAGTTTAAACGCTTCAGTACGTCCACCATAAAAGGCATCTCTGGGTTCCAAAGGTGGAAGTATGACATTTTGTTCCACAAATCTTTTCAAGTAGTCGTTTTCTTGAACTTCTCGGTCGAACTCGCATTCCCACATGCAAATGTAGGTATAGCCTTGCTCTTCCAAGTAGCGTTTCTTCTCCAAAGTGCCTTGATGTAATTCACTCATGGTCATGCCATTGACTGGGTTGACGGTGCTAGCACTATAACAATGTAAACATCCGTGCCAGAACTTCCCGTTAAACTCCAATACGTATTTTCCGTTTTCGTTCTCGTAGTACCCGTCCACTTTATATGGTCCGATTTGTTTCTCCCCTCCATTTCTTGCATGTTGTATATTGACTCCTTCTGTTGACGATAAATATTTGATCCATTGTATTGCTTTAACAGAATGCTTTTTCTCTGGACGGTATCCTTGAGCTGGAATAATACCGATGGTATCTGGTTGGAGAAATTTCTGTCTGAAAACCAAGTTGCATGCTGATGCTTTCGTGATACATTGTTTGAATGGATCTATTCCTCCCTGTCCGCCGGTGGATGTCATCTCCAGGAACAGTTGTCTAAACGTCACACAGGCTCTTCTCAATATGTCCACGTCGGAGCGGCAGTAACTTAATAATTCTTTTTGAAAATTGAATGTTTGCTGGTAATTAGTCTCGTACCATTGTAAAAACGTAGCTCTCTTTTCAGGTTTCATGGCGTCTGGGTTGTAGTAGCGTATGTCCGGTAAATGATCGAGTACGGCTGATTTGTTTTCCTTTCTATTGAACAGATGTGGGAAGTATCCTTTTTTCAGTTCGGTCAATCCAAACATCTTGGGTAGTTCGGCTAACGCAACGGGTANCATGTTTTTGGTTCCGTTTGCTATGATCGTTGGTTTTACCCCTTGTTGATACAAATACCCAAGTATTGGTAACGAATCGTAACCCTTGAAGTTGTGTGCGATAACGGTGGCTCCTTGGTTGTTTCCAGATAATAACCATTTACAAAAGTGTTCTGTTGTGCTGGGTCCGGTAAATACTAATTCGTTCTTCCCACAAGTCTGACATATACCATCTTTATCAACATTTCCATTCATTCATGTTAAACAGACTTTGTGTACAACACACAGATTAGGCTGATGCTCGGAAGCTCCACACTTCATTGATTTACAATGAGTGCACTTGCCGTTATCATCGGGTGAGTATCCTTTGTCACACTGTATCATAGCATCTCGGGTGCATTCGAAATCGAAGAAAATATAAGTCTGTTTCTTTTGATTATCAATTGTATCCACTGGTAGCATGAAACACTGGTGTTCCGAAGGGTAGAAATCTTTACAGATCTGACAGTAAGTGCTTCCACAGGTATGGTCTCCATATCTTTTGTTCACGGTTTGTCCACATGTGGTGCACTTGTAGCAGTTAGTGCACGTTGAGTTTCCTGACGGTGTCTCCTTTTTATGCAGGTCGAAACATGTTGGTCCTTTGAAATATCGCCCGCATTCCTTACATGGCATGAAGTCATCTTTGCTCTGGTTGTGAAGCTTTCTGCAGTAGTGGCATACATTGTTGCATATGTGTTCTTCTTTAGTATTATATCCCCTTTTACAATCGGTGCAGTAATAGTTACGACCTAAGAAAGCAGCCATGCTAGTAATGACATCGTAGTGGTTGTCGTGGTAAAACAAGTAAATTTTCTTCTCGGCTTCTGGTCCATGGTATATGATTCCGTTGAAATGTTCTCTGGATATTACATGTATTTGATGTTCTGGTAGAATCTCTTGGAATCGTTTGATTTCGTCGATGCCACATTGTTTTAGAGGTACTCCCGCTCTTTCATGTAGTTCTGACGCCAATTCTTTTTGGATGTATTTACCTAGTCTGATAGAGTTCCATTGTTCGTGACCATCTATTTTGGCTTTGGCTGTTACGATGGCTCTGGCACAACAAAGGTCATCATCGTTTTTTATTTGGATGATACATCGTTTTTCTTTCAGGAACCTCTCTGTGTCGACATATGTACACCTCTTTCTGGTACCACCTATGGGAAGCCGGACATGTGTGACCTCGATCCTCAAACTTTCGTCTAAGACAAACTGTTCGTTGGACTGTAACACTCTTTCAATTTCTTCTAATAGTAGGTCGCCTGTCACCTGATCCATTTGCATAAACGGTAATCTGATGGGAAAATCTAAATCTGGACACTCCATGGTAACTTGTATTAAATCTTCCTTTTGCATGTTCTCAGTCAGCTTCATCAAAATAGAGTTGAATATTTTTTGTAATGATTTCAGTATATCTGGAACATTCTGAACGTTCAAATCCTTGAACGTGACTCTGTACTCTGTCGAATCGGTGTTGAATCTTGGTATAATTTTCCCGCTTTGTTTAGTGATGGTATAATACTGTTCGGGTTGAATGATGTCTATGCTGGGTTCACTAGGCATCCCTGCACCGATCTGGTGTTTCTGTTTCAAATGGTGTACAAGTCTGTCATTTCTTCTGTACACAAGTCCACACACATTACACTGATGAAGGGCTGGATTGTTGTGTTTCTTCTCGTGTCTTTTTAAATTATCCCGGTTAGTGAAACGTTTTTTACATATTCCGCACGTAAAGGTATTGTGGTGCTTGAATTGTCGGTAATGCCCCAGCAACTGGCTTTTCTTGACAAAGGTTTCCTGGCAGTATTCGCATGTATGCATCTGTAAAAGGTAATACACATTACCAAATAACAATATTGTATTTTATTAATTATCAATACACATTTATATATTACAACATTATTGATTACTTCTTTAATTTTGTATTATTGATTACTTATTTGGTTTCATTAACTTTATTGTTCAATTAAACTTAAGTACAAAATTTCTATTAGGCTTTATTTACATTTAAATTTAGTTCACTTACCTTTTTATTTTCGCTAGGTCTGTTCAATTAGGCTGTTATTTCCAGAATGAGAAAGTTGCTCGATGCGTCTGATTATAAACAGAAAGACGCGTTGTAACGACGGCTCTGATTGGTCGGTTATTTTTGTTACGGGCTTTGTGATTGGTCGATTATTCTGTGTTCTGATTGGCTGTATTTATCTTAAAGTCGGCGTCTGATTGGTTGAATTCCCTGCAATTTGATTGGTCGGTTCATTTCTCTATTGTTATGTTTCTTTTAATGGATCGAACATTCCAGAAGATGATGCAATCGATAGATTTTCCAGGTGTACGGATCGATGATTCTATTGAATCATACTGACGCGATATAATAGGAGTGTTTTAATTACTTTATCCTTCGCATATTTTATGAATTGAATTAACGAGTTTTTATTATGTGTTAGATGTATTGATTTTCTACTTGAATTTTACAATTTTCCCACATGCTTTGTTTATTTTCATCTTAGTTTAACAATTTTATATTAATTTGTATTTTGTTTTGCAATTTTCTAATTTTTGTCAGACGCGTTTTGTTTATTTTCTTGTTCGTTAAACAATTTTATAACTATTTTGTATTTTGTTTTGCAATTTTCTAATTTATATTACACACGACATGTTTTATGACTATTGTCAGTTTTATTGATGTTTTGCACATTTTGTACGTATCTTTTAATTTAACTTTCATTATTATTCAACTTTTATCACATCTGTTTTCTTATTTTTGAGTTTTTGTGAATATATTTTATGTTGTTTTATAATTTTTGTTAAGATTATGTATAAATTTTGTTTTTACTTTGTGTTTTTGCATTATTTTTTT